>CM060461.1:3095448-3255448 GCA_030544235.1 Lepturacanthus savala
ACAGCTGTCAATCACAGCTGTCAATCACACCTATAAGTGTTCAAACATATATATAACATTATTATCATGACATATAAATGGTAATCATGATCAATTAATTGATTTAATAGAATAGCCTCACCTGGAACTGACAGACACATTTGAGCTGAGCTCCATCGTCTCTGCAGACGCCTCCGAACCTGCAGGTGGAGTCATCACAAACCCTCAGGTCGCTCTTCTTCTCTGACAGGTCTGCGGCAGAATAAATAACAACAACAATAGCAACAGGTAAATAAAAAGCTGCATCAGAATACACAACAACAGGTAAATAAAAAAGTCTAAATAGAGACTGGACATTTTCATGAGTTTAACAACAATTAAAGCTCCAGGAGGGAAGATATATACAGGATGTTGGCTAATAACAGGAAATAATAACAGGTAATAACATGTAATATAAGGAAATATCAGGTAATAAAAGGAAATAACAGGTAATAAGAGATTCAGAAGATTCATTAGACCAATAAAACCTGAGTTTGACTGAACCACATCACATTTTACATGAATGAACAGTCACCTTATGTTAGAGGAGCTGTATGTTTGATTTTACTGATCAATTAATAAATCAATAAATAAATTAATTAACAAATCAATAAATCCTCAGTTTCAATGATCATTTCATAAACACCACGAACATTCATCTATTAAACAGCATTTTCCTTGTGATTGGAACATGTGTTTGCTCCTTAGACACTAACACAAAACACCTTAAAAATATAGAATAACATAAAAAAGAATATGCTCAGAATTGACTTATTAACATTATCACTATGGTTAAGGAACCAGTGATTCAACCTCACTCATCAGGATTTATTTATATATTGTTCATATATATTTATTCATATATGACAGCAGCAACCTGTTTTTTTATTAGAAATGTTCTACTCATTTATTCACTACAGTCAGCAGTAGTGGATGAATAATAACACAACCACACCAATATCACAACCATCACCACCATCACCACCACCATCATCACCATCACTACTACCACCACCATCATCCCCACCATCACCATCACTACTACCACCACCATCACCACCATCACCACCACCAACACCACCATCACCATCATCCCCACCATCACCACCAGCAGACTATGTCACAGGCACTCCCAGCAGGGGTTCCACAGAAAGCGGACTCTGATTGGCTGTAGTGCATCACTGGGCAGTGACGACACTAAGGTTATAAATGCATGGGCGTACTTGAGGACTGCACTCTTTCCAGTCGCGCTGACGGGCGTGACGAACTGAAGCACATACCCTCATTCAACCCGCCTGCTCCCACCAAGCAACAGTTGAGTGAACAGTGAGAACAGTTAGCGTGCGCATCTCCAGAAGCCATGAAAGAATAAATCCTCTTGGCTGAGACCGTCTTCTACCTCCGTTTGGTCGACAGTTACCCCCAGGACCAAGCTGCTTTTTCCCATTGATGTAGGTGATGCCTGTCTATGAAAGGACAGCTGAGAAACACTTTCTTCCCTTTCTTTCCTGTCGCAACCCTCTCCCTCCAAGCCATGGACTGTGAGAGGACACTAGCATGCCACTAGCCCCAGACCGTCAGCAAAGGATGTGTTGCAGCTCTAGATCAACAAAACCCAGATCAACAATCTCTGGATCATCAGAACTCCAGCCTGCATCACAGTAAAAGATTATCTTCTGGGCAGTGAATATTAGTTATGTTGTTTTGTTAGTGTTTCACTTGTTGTTTTTGTATGGATCACCGCGTCCACTCTGTCCCAGCGTAGTTGCCATCTTGCGACCTCCCGCACACACGCGCCCGCACATGCACACGCACTCTCGCATGCCTATGCACGCACATACGCACACAGACACACACACAAAGTCCCCCACTGTTGGCTTGGTTTTATCTGTTTACACTGTTTGCTTAGTTTGTCTATTATACTTAGCTTGTTTTGTCTGCTAGTTTACCCAATTCATGTAGTTATAGTTTACGTGAGAATATTAACGGCAGTAATAATTGTGAATTGATTACTGATTGTCAATAAACTCTTTTTGTGCATTTAAAGAAGAAGCTTCCTGGTATTTTGTCTGTATATTGTGACGAAGAGCTGGTTGACTGGGCTTGTGTATGAATTGATACCTTCCTTTGTGTAACTTTTATTAACTATATGTCCTGACATAGAGCTAATTCTAAGGTAATCATTTTGTGAGACTAGTTATTATATTTAGACTACTATAGTTAGAGTAATTATAGTTACTAGTCCAGTTCATTTGTTGGTGCCCCGTTTTACTTTATAAATTTTTAATTGACAAAATCAATTCATATTTGTATAATTATAATCATCTTTATTATTGATAATTATTAATTCATAAGCCCCTACACAACCACGACATTCATGGTGTCCCGTATGAGGTCGAGATATACCAGCTTTGTTACAATATTTAGACAAAATCCATAAATTATAAAAAATAGTTTTTGTTTTTTAAAAATTGATCTTTTTTTTAGATTCGGAATCATTGTTTTTTTCTTTTGCCTTGCCAAACATCTACAGTTTGAGTTGTATTTGTGTTGTTTTTGCAGTGGTAGTAACAGGTGTTAGGACTTAAGAGACTCTTCATCAGCGACACATCACTAACCAATGTAAGGTTTCAAAGAGGTGAAGAACCTAACTGACGTTACTAACAGTAACTAAATATCCAGCGTTTTCGTCTGGCACAGGTTGGACCCCTTCCACCAGTGTGCTCTTAAATAACAAGAACACTTTCCACTTTCTACTGAGAGTATAAACCCATCCATGCCACTGACCAACGTGGTCGCTAACAAGGTCAGATGATCTAGACAGGCTCAGCAGATACAGCCTGCAGGAATGCCAAGATGTTTTGCAAATGCGCATTGGGCAGGCAACCCAACCCTTCTGGTCAGGGAGATTGCTTGGAGGATGGATCATTGCCAATCTTGCATGCAAATCAGATATTTACAACAGGAAATGGCTGATCTGAGAGATCAGAACACATCCCTGCAACAGGATCTCGATGATGCCCAAAGCCGTCATGAGATCCTGCGTGCGGAACACTTATCCCTCAGAGAAAACGTGAGTCACCAAGAGGAAGGTGCCCCTGACCCGGGGGTCTTGACTTCAAGCAGCCAAGAACCAACCCGGTCAGAAAACCCACAAGAGTGGAGGCCCCCAGAAGTGAACCAGCCCTGGTTCATCAAATGAGGAGGTTGAACATGGCAGGCTCAACCATCAGGGCCAGGTGCGTTGAGTACCTGACAGAGCCGGTATCTCGTAGATGACGACTATCAAGTGCCCCCGGCAAACTCCTTGTGGCAACATGAGGGACTGTACGGAACCAGATCCTTGTTACGTGGGCTCCCTCCCCCTCAGAGCTCACGACTGTGAGATTCCTTTGACTCCCCTCCCCGTGAGAGGAGACACTTGCACTGGGACCTCCTGAACAACTCGGGTGCATTAGATTCCAAGTGGCAGCAGCCCTATCATTGTATGCGAACCAGACAGCTTGAGTCCTTGGCCAAAGATATTGAACGCTTTGACCTGGGTAGACCAGATGCAAACATCGACAACTACCTCTGGGAAGTCGACTGCTGCCTGATTGATTTGCCTGCTACCTACCATGAAAAGCTCAAGTTGTTGTGGAAAACGACAACACAGAGCGTTCACATGTTCATGGAAACATTACAGGCCGAGATCTGCAACAGTTACCAGAACTTGAAACGACCCCTCGAGAAGAATATTTCCCATATACAGATGAAGCCTCTGCAGCCCTCAGTGCCTTTGCTATCCTGCAGAAGAAGCAGGAGCCTCCTTGCGAGTATTACAGGCGTCTGAGAGATGCATACTTTCAGGGTTGTAGCGTCCCATGTCTGGAGGAAGACCATGCATTCAAATCCTTGTTCCTGCATAACCTCCATGAGAGCCTGTGCTATGACATAACCATGCATTGCCTGTCAGGGGGCCTGACCATGTAGATGAAGGGAATTGGAATTGCTCCAGAACCAAAACTTGTGATGAACAGGCATGGCTCAACAAAAGGGTCTGGTCCGCTTCGAGCAGAATGGAAAACCCAAGTATCAAGAGAAAAGGGACTAGGGTAAGGAAATGGAGGAGATGATTCGGAGGTGCATGATGGAGTGGTGAAAGACCTAGGCCTACCTGACCCCTCACCAAAACCACCAAACTCCCCCAAGGGATGAGGGACCTCCTGTCACATCGCTGGGCCACACACCCACACCCTCCAAGGCCAGAGTTTACTTTAATGGGTGGGGCACAGGGTTGAGAGAAACCAGGGCAACCCCTGAATGCGTCCATGCCAGAAAGGCAACAACCAGCGCATCTAGACCCAGGTGATGCTAGGGGGGTGTCCAGCAGGATTCAAGCCATCAGAAACATCGCAGCCCCAACAGGCGTGTCTGAGCTTAGAAGCCTTTTGGGTATCTGCAACTATTCCCACCAGTTTGAGGAGGGCTATGCTCAAAGAACTCCTTCAGAAGGATTGACAGTTCAAGTGGGGACAACCCCAAGAACAGTTCTTCCGGCAATTAAAAAAGAAACTCTGCTCTGCGTCCTGCCTTGCCTATCCCAATGAGGACAAAGAATTCCACCTGGAGGGGAGCTTCTCAGCTCAATGCCTTAGTGCCGCTTTAGCACAAGAACACGACTCGGACAAATGTGTTGTGGCTTATGCTAGCCCACCCTTAAGCAGTGTGAAGATTAAGTTCTCTGACTGCGAAAAGGCCCTTCTAGCCACTGTATGGGCAGTAGAGCACTTCTGCAGCTACATTGGAGGCCAGAAGGTGATCATAGGGACTTGTCACCAACCTGTCGCTTTCTTGAATAGCCAGCGCTTGAGTCTAGTCTGTAAAGATGTTTCTTAGTCTATACCAGACCCGGGCAGGAGTCGGCCTTGTTTCAGTCAACCACAATGTGGATGAACCAAACCACTATCAGCATAGTGCTAAGAGAAGCCAGTATGCTGAAATTGCAGCAGTACACATCGCTCTCCAACAAGCTGCCAAAGTGGCTACTGAGCAGCTGGTGATCTGCTCAGAGTTAAACTATGCTCATCATAGCTTCATCTCCCATCTTCCCGGATGGAAAAATAATGGCATGAAAAATGCCCAGAACAAGGAAGTCAAGAACTCTGAACTCTTCCTCGCCTGTGACCTCCTTATGGCAGACCGGGGTATGGTAGTGTACTAAAAGAAAGTCAAGGGTCACTGCAAAATCTCTGGTCTCAATATGTATGGTAATGACCGGATATTTGGGTGACACGGATGGTTTTGGTAAACTTCTTAGCATGTTATTGATGCTATAGTTATCAGAATAACTCTTAATTTGTTATGTTAACATACCAGTCACATTCTCAGTTGTATCATGTAATGTCAGTACCGTTCAGCCTGTTGTTGCCTCTATTTTTATTTTAAATTGTTCCTCATTAAATTTTAAATGACATGTCTGTTCTTGGTGTCGGATTTTATCAAATAAATTGTGGTAACTTGTCAAAACAAAGGACCACAAACGCAGATGTTGAGTTTCACTTTTTATCGATAGACAAAAACAATACATTCCTTCCAGTCACTCTTCTTCAGTAAACCTTCTTAGCACAATGATCACACAGCAGCACCCACTGGATAAACAATCAATTGCCCCTTAATTATCTCTGCTTCACAACATAAATTTCCCCCAAAAATGCCACTTATACTCCAGTGCGCCTTATATATGTTTTTTCCTTCTTTATTATGCATTTTATGGCTGGTGCGACTCCGGAGCGACTTATAGCCCCGAAAATACTGTAGTTATATTTTCCTGAGATTATTAACAACAGTATTAATTGTGAATTGATTACTGATTGTCAATAAACTATATATTGTAACGAAGAGCTGGTTGACTGGACTTATTAACTATATGTCCTGACATAGAGCTAATTATAAGGTAATTATTTTGTGAGACTGACTATTATAGTTATTAGTCAGGTTCATCCGGCGGTGCCCCGTTTTATTTTATTAATTTTTAATTAATAAAATCAATTAATATTTGTATAATTAATAATCATCTTTGATAATTATTAATTCATACTAATGACTATTTATAGCCTCTACACAACCACAACACCACCATTACCATCACCATCACCACCATCATAACCACCACTATCATCACCATCTTCACTACCATTATTAAAATGATTAATAGATCAGTAGTTTGTTTCATAAAATGTTTTAAATGTGGATCAGTATTTCCAAAGCTGAAGATTCAACCTAAAATGTCCTTTTTTGTCCAGACCAACAGTCCACAACCCAATTATTAATTAAAAGTTCATAAACTGCTCATTCATTCAAACCAAGAGAAATCAAAGTGAATGTTTATAGTGAAACTTAAAGTCAGTGTTGTGCCGCTTTTATTTTACTGAAGCTGCTTCCTGAAGTAAATGAATCAGCTGCTTCATTAAATGGGATGAATAACCTGAACATCTGTCAAACATCTGTCATCAACTTTATATCATCACTCAGATAAAATCCTACTCAACAAACCAAATATATGAAAGAACAATCATGAAAGAAGATTTTGTGATGTAAACTATGCATCCCCACCACGTTAGTGAGAGATGAAGTTAAAAGACCACTACTGATCAATAATTAACATAATTATTACTGTCTGACATGGGTTTCCAGGAAAAGATTTATCATCTTGTTTTAAAAATCTCCTTTAAAGCAGCAACAACTCATAAATTAAATGATCAATAGAAAATGAATCAATGCCAGCAAGAGAGAAACTATTAGTGCATTTTAATACATTAAATCAGTCGTTTTAAAATGCAGATCATAAATCTAAACTCCATCCTACACACACACACACAGCTCTCAAGAGTGAGGTTTGATTTCACAGAGCAGTATTGATTCAGGTTTTCTAAAAGCAGAGAATCGTCAGATGTGAAACTGGAGAGAAGAGGCAGCATGACACTGGAACGCCATCACTGATGCATGATGGGATGTCAGACCCCCCCACATTGAACCATCTAATGTTCCACTTCACTGGGGATTTTAAAGAGGCATTTTAGACTAAAGGACTGAGGCTGGTGATAGTTTTTTTTTTCTTTGTAGATTTATATCTCCTAAATTCTCTAATAGCTGAAAACTGATGGATGACATCATGTTTCCAGTTCCAACTGTTTGTTAAAGACCTGATGAACTAATCAATTAATGTTTATGTTCTAGAAGCTGCTGAGTCAAACAGCAGCAACATCATCATGACTCTAAACATTAGTTTCTGCACTTCAATTATCTATTAGTGAAGTCACAACAATTTAATAAAGAAAACCACCAAACGCTCACAAAGAAAACCACCACACACACACACACACACAAACATGCACGCACGCACGCACACACACTTTTGGAGGGAAGATTGCCTCCAGAATTAATTCCTGGTGTTAATTTACTGATGAAGCTGCTGAACCAGCAGCAAACTTTCTTCATTGATCTGAGCTGAGAGCATCAAAACCACCAGCAGAAACCAGGACCTGGTCCATAGAACCTTAACCTTTAATCAACAAGGCCCTGGCCACAGAACCTTTAATCAACTTCCAGCAGCATCAGGTGGAGGAGCTGTGGTTGGAAAGAGTTCACATAACTTAAAAAGTAAGTTTTTTACTAAAATTCACATGATAATTTGATTTTCCTGCTCCTGCTCCTCAGTAACTGGACTAATTTGTCTCGTTTTGTGAATGTTTTTCCTGCAGAAACATGTTTCTCATTTCCGTCTCGCTGTTTTATGCTAAGTTTTATTATTATTTATTCAGGATGTGGTTCAGTGTGGTACAGATTCAACATGAAGAGTTTCTGTAGAGCTGATTTACCTTGGAATCAGAACCTGTCTGTGTCTAGCTGTCTATCTTTATATATATATATTAGCGCTGTCAAAATTAACGTGTTAACCTAGGATGATTAATTTCTAGAATTAATGCGACAATTTTTTAACGCGATTAACGCATGTGCAGAGCGACAAGCTTCGTATATCCCACAATTAAACTCCAACTCCAAATCACATCACCAAATCATTTGCGCTAACTGTAATGAAAACTGAGGCATGGGCAGAACAGTTTTTAACAGTTGCACACAAGTGGGAAATTGAAGAAAAAATTACAACTATTGCGATGGACAGTGCAATATGACAGCGGGAAGACTGGCCTACGTGCACATTCCCTGCATAGCTCACATTTTTCAAAGGAGCATCACGGTGAGCCTCTCTGACAGTGGATTTGTGAATGTATTAGCCAAGTGTCGCAAAATTATCGGCCACTTTAAACACAGCCCAGCAATCGGCATGGAGCTTCTGGTCCAACAAGCGGCTCTTGGACTGCAGCAGGAGCCACTAATTCCAGACGTCTCAACACGCCTGAATTCTACACTAGAAATGGTCAAACGTCTGATCCATAATCAAGCAGCAATAAAAACAACACAAACTCGTTCTGCTGACAAACTTCAGAGACTGAGTGATATTCTACAGCTGTGCAGGTAAGAAATCCAATGAAATGATGAAATGTTAAATGTAATAACTTTTGTTCTAATGAGTGTGTGTGTGTGTGTGTTCAGTGGTACTGCCTGCCCTCTGCCACTTGCATCATGTAACGTAAATCAGTGATGAGGATCCTGCATATGTGAAATTTAAGACATTCAAGGAGGAAAATACCAACAATGCACGGCTGAAGCTTGTAACTGCACTGGATCCACATTTCAAAGACTTGAAGAATGAAAGAGAAGAGGTGTGGACCAGACTTTCAGACATACTGCATGAACAGAATAAAAGGTCTCCCCACATTTCTCAAGCTGAGCCCCCCAGGAAGAAGATGAACCTTCTACAGATGGGCTCAGATTCAGAATGTGCAGCCTGACAGAGACATGCACAGGTACAGAGCAGAGCCAAGTACCAACATGGAGGTCTGTCCTTGCAGTGGTGGGCTCCTCATTCAGGATGACAAGCTGCTCTGCTTGGGCACAAATATCTGGCTACTCCAGCATCCACTGTTCCATGAAAGAGACTGTTTTCAGTTGTGGGTAAATATTATTCAGTCAAGTTGGAGTTAAGTAAAGGAGCCACATTCTATTATTTAAGTGCATTTTTTTTTTATCTATGTTTGCTAAAATAAAAATAAAACAACTAAGTTTTCTTTTACCTGAACATCATATCTGCTGTTTACAAGGAGACGTAGTAGGTTTGCCTCATATGGGTGTGTCTTAAATAAAAAAAACTAATGTACAAACAATATACAGAGACAAATTGAATGTTTTGGTCATATGTAGGAATGTTAATTAATCATGATTAATTCTCAGCTACAGTGATTCAGATTAGAAATTTGAATCATTTGACAGTTGTATATATATATATATATATATATATATATATATATATATATATATATATATATATATATATATATAATCAAATTATATATAATCAAAATGAGTCGCTTGTGGTAAAACTCAGTTGCTGTAAAAGTTGCTTTTTTTACATAAAAAAAATTTATTTTGGGCTGTTTTGGGTTTTTGTGATATATTTGAATAAATACAGCTTCAATAAAATATTAACATTAATGTAAAAATCAATGGATAAGTGTAGTTTTAAAGCTCTTAAAGTAGGTGATGTTTAAACATCAGACTGAAAGGAGACTGATGGAGGATCAGCTGCTGATAAAATGAATGTCAGGAAAAGATCACTCAGACATTTTATATAATACTAGTTAGATGAGTTAGATCTGATGACAACTAGATCAAGTTGATTTTAGATTATTTCCCGGTACCAGGAGGAGCGGAGGCTGACAGAGGATCCTACGAGTCTCTGAAAAACTCTGACTAATGGAAGCAGTGAAAATGATGGAGAAAAGGAAGATGAGGATATTCCACTAATGCATGAATTGATAATAACATACACTGTCTATGGAAGAATGAAGATGGTGTTAAAGAGACTTAGAAAATAACATCGTAAGAGTAACGTTACGAACTGAAGGAGATGACATGAGTTATACATAGTAACATGACCAAATTATACAAGAGACTGATGGAAAAGTGTTTAGTTTATCTACACAATGCTTGTTTTTCTGCTGGTAATGAGTGTTAATGATCACTAAAGCAGGTTAAGAAAGCAGCTACTTGCGTAATGTAGTCTAGGTGTGTGTGTGTGTAAGGTAGGCTAGGTATGTGTATAATGTAGTAAAGGTGTGTGTTATAGATATTAGTTATTATGGTTTTGCATTTGTTTCTACTACTCTGTCCTTTGCTTCTGTTTCATTTTGTGTGTGTGTGTGTGTGTGTGTGTGTAAAATCTTTGTAATGATTAGATTTTTTATTTTATTTCATTCATCAGGGAAGTACCAAGTTCTGGACAGTAAACCTACTGTCTATTGATATTATATTTAAATACAATATTATATTACATTGTTATATGTAAGCACCTTATCATATATTACATCACATGTACAGGATATGTGATCAATTTGTTCACAATTTATTATATTATATATTCACATTTTATCTGTTATTTGCCATATGTTTTAGGCTTTTTGGCCTATCTACTTTAGTGTGTGTGTGCTATATATATATATATATATATATATATATATATATATATATATATATATATATATAGATGCCTGCCTTTGCTGCCTGAACTTGCTAGTTGATTAATTTTTTACCACTTCTGCCTTTTTTTTCCTTCAAAGTGCCTTTTGTTGGATTTAAACTGTGGATTTTTCAGTTGAACTCTCCAAAAAAAAAATTAAAATGATTCCATTTGATCTCGTGCGGCTACTGGGTTCCTTTTCTGAAAACCCTGACAGTACGACCAGACCTAAAACATGAACCCAACAGAACCAGATCAGATGAGGACCATTCTGGAGCAACAGGGTGTGCTTCTGGGGAGACACTAGTCTCAGCTGGCAGAGATTGCAGCCAGCATCAAGGATCTGTCTGTTCGGATTCAGCCCCTCCAGCCATCTGGACCTGTTGCTGTCGCTGTGACCTCACCAGCACCTGAGCCACGACTACCTCCTCCGGAGAAGTACTCTGGTGAGCTGGGCACCTGTTGCTCCTTCCTCACACAGTGCTCCCTTATTTTTGAACTGATGCCTAGAACATTCCCCATTGACACCCATTCAACCCTTCTCTGCACAACACCTTCTCCTTTCAGCTGTCCTAAAATGGGGGAACCATCAACAGGAGGTGGCAGCCCTAATCGACTCCAGGGCAGGGTAGAACTTCATCGACACTGCCTTCATGATGCAGTGTGGGCTGCCCACCACACTACTCCAGACCCCTCTTATTGCCAATGCCCTGAACGGTCAAAGGTTGGCTAAGATCGACAAGGTCAGCACCCTGGTGAGTCTTTCTGTCTCAGGAAACCACCATGACAATCTGAACTTTTATGTGATTCAGTCTCCTCAGGCCACCATAGTACTTGGACATCCCTGGCTGGTCAAGCACAACCCCTACATTGACTGGGTGAGTAAGAGGATTGTTGGGTAGAGCCCTTCCTGTCACAATAACTGTCTCCTTCAGGCCCAAACCCAGTTACCTCCAGACTCAGGACCCAAGGAGGAGTTTCTGGACCTGTCAAGCTTGCTGCCCGAATACCTGGACCTCAAGGCAGTCTTCAGCAAGTCCCGAGCAACATCCCTACCTCCACACCTCCCTTATGACTATGCCATTGATCTCCTGCCTGGTACATCTCCCCCTACAGGTCGCCTCTACTCACTGTCCTGCCCTGAGACCGAGGCTATGAACAGGTACATTCAGGACTCCTTAGCACCATCTGTCAGGTTTGTCTGGTCAACATCTGCGGAGGGGGCATTCCAGTCACTGAAGCAATGGTTCACCTCAGCTCAAGTCCTAGTTCATAGTGGAGGTAGATGCCTTTGATGTGGGGGTAGGAGCAGTTCTTTCCCAACGCTCTGCCAAGGATAACAAGCTTCATCCTTGTGCTTTTTTTCCCACCGTCTCAGCCGTGCTGTCCTTCCGCCCTGGTAAGAAGAACATTAAGCCAGATGCTCTGTCTAGGGCATTTTCTCCTAGTGAATGATCCTCTAGTCCTTACCCTATTAAGTAGTAGGGGCAGCACAACTGGACATTGAGTCTGTGGTGACTGAGGCTCAGGTAAATGAAGCTGGGCCCAGCCAGTGTCAATGACATCACAGGTACATAAACAACAAACCTCAGCTCGAACTGCTGCAGATCTATAATAAAAATAAAATAATCACTCTAAATACTTGAAAATGATGAAAAATTATATAAATTGGTGCAGATAAAACACAAATTGGTGGAAAAAACACAATTTAATGCAGAAAATCAGAAAACTTCACCAGAAATCAAGAAGTTAATTTGACATCAAAGCTCCTGTTGTGAATCTTGATTCTTACATTTAATTTGCTGCTTTCTACTAAAACGGTGACTCTACAAATGTTTTCAGATAGAAAAACACAAGCTCATTAAACTCATTCATCCATAAAAACCTGAAATCATCTTGTCTCAATCAACTGATGCAGATTATACAAAACCACAGGAAAATAAATGTTTTTTTAAAAGTCTCTTTTCATGTACATAAAAACCCAGATAAAACATGGAGTTGATACCAGTTTATATGTGAGGAGGCAGCAGGTCGTTAATGAAGCTGCTTCATATTCAGACTGACATGGTTTGTTGGTTTTTACTGATGTTTTCTGTTATATAAACTCTACTTTTAACTTGGACTTTTATTTTATGAATAATGTCATCACTTCCTGAGATGGCAGCAACATGACACAGAGACACAGAGTCATTTGGTTCCTTGACTTCACTAGTTTTTAATCCTCTAGGATTAATTTAAACTCTAAGAACTTGTTGACAAACACCTTTTTATTGTTTTTTGTTGTTTTTTACTGGTTTTAATGGTTTTTATTGTTTTTTACTGGTTTTAATGTTTTTTTTGGTTTATGTTGTTTTTTGTTGTTTTTTACTGTTTTTTTTTTAGTGGTTTAAATGTTTGTGTTGTTGGTTTATATTGATTTTTATTGTTTTTGTTGGTTTTTCTAACTACCGGTTTGTTAAACTCTGCTGGATGTGATTGGTGGATAATTTTTCAGATTCCTGTTTTATAACCATCCAGCTGTAAACCAGCTGCTGCTCCGTATTTTTTAAAGAAGAAAATCATCTTGACTTCATGCTGCGTTTCAGGCTCCATTAACTCCAGCTTTTAACTCAATATTAAAATTCATTTCTAAATTAATCTCTCATCCTCTGGAATGTTTCTATTCATTACTTCACATGTTTTACCTTCATCCTATTAATTTTTTCCCTGTGTCTGTTCTGTAGGTTTTTGATGTTTATTTCATGCATTTCTCTATGAAGATGTGATACTCTACAAAAATGAAATATTAACAAGTGAAATATCTTGTATTTGGTTTAACTGGTGTAGTGTCTGTAGGAAGTCTGTATTCCTGTAGAAAAGTGGAATCTTAAGTAGATTTTTCCTGTTTGAATGAGGCTATGTTGGACTGTTCCATCATCTGAATTGACTAATGGTTCATTAAGGAAGACATGGACATTCATGAGATAAGAAGAGACAAGAAAATACTGTTATTTTATTTTATTTTTGTGGCATATAGACCCTTTTATCACCCAGTAACCAGACAGGAAGTAGTGATAGAGAGGAGACATGCAGCAAGGAATGATTCAAGCAGGACCTGAAAAACAAGAACTCTACCCAACAACTATCAGAGTTAAATATAATAATGATAATGTGTTGAATATCTATACAAATATATATATATATATATATATATAGGCCCATTGGCAGTTATTTAGAAGTTAAATATTAAAGAACATTAACAGTAAAACCTCCATGTTAGAAACTCAGGATCAAAGCTTCTAGTTTCCAACACAAGCTGCAAACTGACTAAATTTATTTAGCTGTTGAATGGAATCTTTTATTATTGTGAATTTTCTTATTACATTGGCAGAAAACTTTTCTTTTATTTGTTTTTTTAAAACAAATAAAATAGAGAGAGATAAAAAGTTTAAATATAAAATAAAGAGTAAAGTTATTATACGATAAAAATATATTATGATAAAAAGTAAAAAAAAAATGACCAAAATCAAGAAAAACATCTTGAAATAATATCAGCTTGGAATGAGATAATTCTAGATAATATACTCAATATTAGACTAAAAAGCAGATAATTAAACCTGATAAGATTCATGTTTTGCTGTGAACTAATAGACAGGTTTGGTAGGGATGCATTGTGGGTAATGTAGGTAATGATAAACAGACGACTTCTCTGTTGCATCCACAGAAAAGAAGAGAACAGAGAACAGAAACCTTGAGTTTGTTGCAGGATTCAAACACTAAATCTGTGGAGTTAATGAAGGTGAAGAATGTTCTAATTATCCATCAAATACCTGAAAATCCCTGTTTATTGGTAGAAAAGAGGCCTGAGAGGAATAATGTGTCAGAAACATCAGAAACCAGCTAGAACAACAACAACAAAAAAAAACAGGATGGTCATGGTCATCTTTATACCTGAGAACCACATTAACCCACAACCCCCTCTGTTCTCACTTCCTGCTGCTCCATCATCTTCATACCCGAGAACCACGTTACCCACAACCCCCTCTGTTCTCACTTCCAGCTGTTCTCACCATCAGCTGATCTGGACCACAGCTTCAGCCAATCAGCAGCATGAATTTAATAATAATCCAAGACAGCACTGACGTCACGTTTCATCAAAACCACTCGATGAAAAAAAAAACTACAGAGACGGGTTCATTAGATCCTGGAATAAAGGAGATGTGGAGGTTTGGAGGTGTAGAGGTTTTGGAGGTATGGAGGTTTGGAGTTTGGAATTTTTGAGGTCGTGGAGGATTGGAGGTTTTGGAGGTGTGGAGGTTTGGAGCTGTGGAGGTGTGGAGGTTTTGGAGGTGTGGAGGGTTGGAGCTGTGGAGGTGTGGAGGTTTTGGAGGTGTGGAGGTTTGGAGGTTTGGAGGTGTGGAGGTTTGGAGGTGTGGAGGTTTTGGAGGTATGGAGGTGTGGAGGTTTGGAGGTGTGGAGGTTTTGGAGGTGTGGAGGTGTGGAGGTTTTGGGGGTATGGAGGTGTGGAGGTTTTGGAGGTGTGGAGGGTTGGAGCTGTGGAGGTGTAGAGGTTTTGGAGGTGTGGAGGGTTGGAGCTGTGGAGGTTTTGGAGGTGTTGTGGTTTGGAGGTTTGGACGTGTGGAGGTTTGGAGGTGTGGAGGTTTTGGAGGTATGGAGGTGTGGAGGTTTTGGAGGTGTGGAGGTGTGGAGGTTTGGAGGTGTGGAGGTTTGGAGGTTTGGAGGTATGGAGGTGTGGAGGTTTTGGAGGTGTGGAGGTGTGGAGGTTTGGAGGTTTGGAGGTTTGGACGTGTGGAGATGTGGAGGTGGTTTGATGTGGAGCACAGATCCAGACCAGCAGCGGTGAATGAAGCAGTGAGCAGCAGCAGCAGCAGCAGCAGAAAAGGCCGTTCAGAGGTTCATGAATAAAACATGTTCCTCCCTGGAGTGACAGCAGGAACTCATTCACATCATTTACATCACGGCTGTTTCTCTCTGTTCAATATTTAATAAAAAGCTCCACAGAGAAACAACAGTGGACTAATGCTATAATGGAGTTAATAATATTAGATGTTAATGCTAATAGTCTGGAGGATATATAGCAGCAGCATTACATTGATGATATGGGTGATTTATTTTCTCTGCTTCATACACAAGTTAAACAGTTTGTTTCATCTAAAAAATTAATCAGCTATTTTGATAATTGATGAATCATGTTGAGTCTTTAAGGAAAAGGCACAAAAAGCTGCAGGTTTTAACTTCTCAAAATGAAAATGTTACTTCAGTAAAAGTCCAAGAAATATCAAAAACTACTCATTCTGCAGCATGTGTTATATTATTATAGTATCTTATAATACTTGTTTTAATCACTAAATAGACTTTATTAATGTGGAGAAGGTTAGAGATAAATATATAGTAAAAGAACATAGATCTGCAGCAATTAGTCCATTAACAATACATGTAATCTCGCCATGGTGTGAACACGGCTAGTTAAGAGTCACTCTTCAGTAGAAAATCTCCAAATTCTCTGGTTCCAGCTTCTCTTCTCTGATTATTTTCTGTTTTCTTTAGGCTTCTATAATAGTAAACTGATGATCTTTGGGTTGTGAACTGTTGGTCTGGACAAAAAAAAAACATTTTAGCTTGAATCTGAAACATTGATCGACATTTTACACCATTTAATGAGCCAAACTATTGATTGATTGATTAAATAATCAATAGATTATCTATAAAATAGTGGTTTGTTGCAACATAAATTACTGCATCATAATATTTTGCAGCTTTCACACAGATCACATGTTAATGTTGAAAGATGAAAATGATTTTAAATCAACAATATGAACAAAAATATTTAAACACTCCCATCATGATTATGATAATCTAATATAGTTAAAAGTCCTTTAAATAATGTTGAAAATGAGAAGGAACATCCTCCTAAAATCTGGTGTTTATTAAGTCTGAAGTGATTAAGTTTCACAATTTGTCAGAAACTGAGTGTAAATGTTTCCACAGATTATTGATCAGCTGATCAATAATCAGCAGAGTCTTTATAACCATGGTGAATAAACACATTCAGCTGCAGCACCAGTCAGTTCACGTCACAGCGGATCAATCACTGAAATCATCATGTTGAGCTGATATCGATCCAAAAGGAAACTGAACACATCCGATCAGCATCACGGTGCAGCAGCAGCCGTCTGATCACACTAAACCTAAACCTAACCCTAAACCGAACAATAAAACCTAAACCTAACCCTAAACCAAACAATACAACCTAAACCTAACCCTAAACCTAACAATAAAACCTAAACCTAACCCTAAAACGAACAATACAACCTAAACCTAACCCTAACCCTAACAATAAAACCTAACCCTAAACCTAACAATAAAACCTAAACCTAACCCTAAACCTAACAATAAAACCTAAACCTAACAATAAAATCTAACCTTAACCCTAAACCTAACAATAAAACCTAAACCTAACCCTAAACCTAACAATAAAACCTAAACCTAACCCTAAACCTAACAATACAACCTAACCTTAACCCTAAACCTAACAATAAAACCTAAACCTAACCTTAAACCTAACAATAAAACCTAAACCTAACAATAAAACCTAAACCTAACCCTAAACCTAACAATAAAACCTAACCTTAACCCTAAACCTAACAATAAAACCTAAACCTAACCCTAAACCTAACAATAAAACCTAAACCTAACCCTAACAATACAACCTAACCCTAAACCTAGAATCAGTGTCAACTTGTCTGAAAATGGGATTATTTTAAGGTGCAGGGACATGCATCACGCACCGCCCTGCAGCAGCAGCAGCAGTAATGTTAGCAACAGTAGTGTTAGCAGCAGCATCAGTAGTAGTGGTATTAGCAGCAGCAGTGTTAGTAGCATCAGTGTTAGCAGCAGTAACAACGTAAGAGGCAATGTTAGGCAGTAACAGTATTAGCAGCATCAGTGTAAGCAGTATTAGCAGCAGTAACAGTGTTAGCAGCATCATCAGCAGCAGTAACATTGTTAGCAGCAGTAACAGTAACAGTGTTAGCAGCAACACTGTTAGCAGCAGCAGTGTTAGCAGCAGCAGTAACAGTGTTAGCAGCAGTAGTGTTAGCATCAGTAGTGTTAGCATCAGTAGTGTTAGCAGTATCAGTGTTAGCAGCAGTAACAGTAACGGTGTAAGCAGCAGTGTTAGCAGCAGCAGCAGTGTTAGCAGTAGCATCAATAGTGTTAGCAGCAGCAGCAGTGTTTGTATCAGTAGTGTTAGCAGAAGTAACAGTATTAGCAGCTGCAGCATCAGTAGTGTTAGCAGCAGCAGTAACAGTGTTAGCAGCAGCAGCATTGTTAGCATCAGTAGAGTTAGCAGCAGTAACTGTGTTAGCAGCAGCAGCATCTCTTACCTGTGCACTCCTTCCCTTTGCCTCTACACTCTCCGCTCTGTGGATAAGACGCACGCGCCTCCTGCAGCATCAGCAGCAGGAGTCCGGAGACCAGGACCCGCAGGACCCGCAGGACCCGCAGCATGACGACGTGGACCCGGACCAGGAAAACCTCCAGGGATCCGGACCAGGAAAACCTCCACGGACCCGGACAAGGGACCGGACCAGGTACCCGGACCAGGGACCAGGACCAGGTACCAGGGACCAGGGACCAGGGACCAGGGATCAGGGATCAGGGACCAGGACCAGGGACCAGTCGGTGGCGGAGAATCGGGTGTAAAATCCGGAGAAAACGCAGCAGATCCCGCAGAGAGAGGAGATTCTGCGGGAAGATGGAGGGATGATGGAGCCGCGTTCAGGAGATTCGGTTCGTCCGGACGGGAAGGAGCGGCGGCAGCATCCCGCTGCTTCCGGCTGGACGTCACACACACACACACACACACACACACACACACACACACACACACACACACACACACACACACTAGACCTGATCCCAGCGGCTCTGCGTGTAGCGGCCGCCGTTCCAGGCGGACGCGGTAGACGCGGTAAACGCGGTGGACGCGGCGGACGCGGTGCGTAAAAAGAGCGACGCGGCAGCCGCAGCCACAACAAAGGGAAGCGGCTCGGGATCCGTACTGAGGACAGACGGCTGGTCACGTGAGAGGATGCAACACTCCTCCACGCCCCTAACGCACGCGCACGCACGCACGCCTTCAGCGCACCACAGGACGCGTCAAGGCCACAGAGAATAAAGAGAATAATCAACAGAACTGATTAATCGATGATCACTTCAGTTAGATTTGATAGAAAAAAAACATTTAAAAAACACAGAAGAGCCTAAAATGTTAAAATAAAACGTTAAGGTTCCGTTTTAATACGCTTCCAGAAGGTTATTATAACGTTTTATTTATTTTTTAATTTATTTTACTACTTTCATCAGGAGAAAAATGATCAATGATTAATGTTCAATTAAACACAACCATTTTCACAACAGTTGTGAACATTGTGGGAGTTTCCTGACTTTACATTTAATACTCTGTAGCATCAGCTCAAGCTTTTTACTCAAGTAAAAGTGTAAAACTACTGGTTTCAACACTATAAGAAGCATAGATGTAAAATAATAATTAGCTTCACCATGTGTTTGATGCAGCAGAATAAATGATGATAGTTGCAAAAAGTCAAAACCTGAAAACTGAAGTCTGAGTCTGTCACTAACATCTGGATACGTATGGTCTTTATTATTCAATAAGGAAATAGGTTGCTTCAATCAAACAATATATTTTCAATTACAAAAATGACTTCATTGAAAAAAAACTTTCAATGAAAGAAAAACTGTGATTGAAGTCAAAAATCTATTTGAGACTCAAAAAATGTATTTAAACTCTGTATTTCAAGCTTGATATTCAACAACGCTGCTTAATATGAATTAATTCTGCCTAATATTAATTAATGCAGATTAATATTCATTAACACTGCTTATTCTTAATTAACGTTGATTAATATTCATTAACGCTGATTAATATGAATGAATTATTTTGTGAACCCGATTCTTCTCTCTACACATTGAAGCTGTGTTAATCTGTGTTGTATTAATCTGATTATTAATCTGATTATGATCAGATTTCTGAACTGTCCTTCTTTCCGTTGGTTTTCTGATCTTTGTCTCAGCAGCAGATATTTATTCCTGCTCCTTCCACACCAGCTCTTTAACCTCGTCCAGGAAGATCATCACCAGATCATCACCAGCCCGCTGACTGATTTAAAACAGGCTCCACGCTGCCTCCTGCAGCTGATACAACCCAGAGGAGCTGTTACAACGGCATGGAACAAATGTAGAACCAATGGCATCAAACCAGTGACATGGAACCAACGGCGTGGAAGCAACGACGTAGAACCAATGACATGGAACCAGTGACATGGAACCATTGACATAGAACCAACAGCTTTAAACCAGTGACATGGAACCAACGGTGTGGAACCAACGGCGTGGAACCAAAGAAGTGGAACCAACGACGTAGAACCAATGATGTGGAACCAGTGACATGGAACCAATGATGTAGAACCAACAGCTTGAAACCAATGACGTGGAACTAACGGCATGGAACCAACGATGTGAAAGCAACGGCATAGAACGAGTGACATGGAATCAACGACATAGAACCAATGCCGTGGAAGCAACGGTGTGAAACCAATGGCGTGGAACCAACAGCATGAAACCAATGGTGTAGAACCAACAGCATGAAACTAGTGACGTGGAACCAGTGACGTGGAACCAATGGCGTGGAAGCAACGACGTAGAACCAATGATGTGGAACCAGTGACATGGAACCAGCGATGTAGAACCAACAGCCTTAAACCAGTGACATGGACCTAACGGTGTGGAGCCAACAGCATGGAACCAATGGCGTGGCACCAACGTTGTGGAACCAACGGTTCCTCTTAATTTTTAGGAGAAATTCTAAGAAAACTTTTCTTAGAATTTGGCCACTAGGAGCAACTGTTTGCACTAAAAATCTTCAGGAATACACCCCCAGGAAGACAAGAGGCTGAAACGAGTTTCCTCCTCAGGGTTCTGGTCTCCTTAAAGATAGGGTAAGGAGGTCAGACATCAGGAGGAGTCAGTGGAGAACCACTGCTCCTCCACATCCAGAAGAACCAGAGGAGCTGGTTCAGCATCTAGTGAGGAGTCTCCTGAACCCTCCCTGGTGAGGGCTTCCAGCCCCGAGGAAGATCCAGGACCCTGTAGAGACTGTGTTTCTCAGCTGGACTGGAAGGACTTGGGTTCTCCTGGAAGACCTGGATGATGTGGAGAGGAGAGGAAAATCTGGACTGAAGCTGCTGAAGATGCTGCTTCCATGACCTGAACACGGATAAAGCAGGAGAAGATGAAGACATTTAGACACTTTTCAGTAAATAAAAACAGGTAACTTGTTCTTTTAATCCTGTTGTGTAAAGCAGGAAAAATGCTGAACAGATGAAGTTTTATAATTAAAATCATCATTATTATTATTATTATTGAGATGTGTGTTGCAGAGTAAATGAGATATGATGTGATAAATGAAATCAGTGACAATAATTCCATCAATCTCCATATTTGTCTTTAATTATTTTACAGTGATTGTTGTTTGTTGAAATCAGAAAATACTCAGATCTTTTAAATTTTAAAGGTGTGAAACAGAATGAAGTCAAATTAAAAGTTAATGACGCCTCTTATTAGGAACATGGCCTGGTTCAGGGTTTCAGCTGATCTGGATTGTGGCCTCTAGACTGGACAATCTAGACCATCTGGACCACTTAGACCATCTAGAACCATCTGGACCCGACCCCCTGCTGCTACCTGCTGCAACCCTTCTTCAGTAGATGTTTAATCTCAAAGTGATGATTCTGATTCTGTTGGAGACTAGAATGTCGTCTGCTTCCTGTCATTCATCATTTCATTTAATCGGTTATATTATTATATTATATTAGTTCCTCTCATAGCAGATATGACATATAAAACATCCATGTTGATATATCATCTGCAAGAGCAAAGTAAATAATGTTAATAATCTATTTAATAATCTATTAAACTAATCATTATCAATTAATCAATAAACCCAAAAATATAAAAACCTGTCATGATGATGAGGATGTTGATGATGATGATGGTGATGATGATGATGCCCCCCACCTCCTGACCTCAGATAATCAACAGAAGATGAGACAAAATCAAACGTCCCCACTAAGGGTGAAAGGTCAAAACATCATGCAAACTTTCCACCATGGCTGTTGTTCTGTCTGTGAGAACATCTCAGGGTGTTTATACAATTATTATTTACGTTTTTTCTTCCTTAACTTCTCCTCCAGCTGTAGCTGCTGAGATGATTTAAAGTTGAATCGTTTGGTCAGAAGACGCCATGTCTCTCTGTTACCTGATCATCACTATACCAGAGGAATGTCATTAGAAAAATGGAATCAAGAGCCTCTGGTCTAATTAATGGAGGCAATGATGTATAAATTGAACTTCTGAGTAATATTCAGATCATAATGTTAAAAATTAACTGAATCCGTGAAGCTTTATCCGTAACATTTAATCAAATATCCTACTTCCTGAAGCTCTGGGTTCGCTATCTGCTAATGAAACATCATGAAGACCTTGTTTAATCCTAGACATCCTAACAAATTCATAATCCTCCCAGAAGACTTTTAACGTTTTTTTGTTTTTTTGACTAATATTTTCTGCTGGTCCAGGACACATCTGTTGATGATGTATTAAAGGCATTAAAGCTGGTAAAGATACAGTTTGTAGTTGTTTTTTGCTGCAGATTACAACATGTAGGAAAACTGACAGTGGCCACTAAAACAAGAAATTCATTGTTTTAATTGGATTAATTACTTATAAAAAATACTTCTGAATATTACATTTCTGCTCGATGCTGCTAAATCTTACAAACTAGACCCTTTAAATACCTCCACAGTGAAAACTCTCTCATTATAACAAGAAATATGTTTTTTTTGAGGCACATGATGAGAAAATATCTTCTTGAAACAAAAAAAAAATAGTTTATATATATATATATATATATATATATATATATATATATATATGACTAACACATTGTTTATAGCAGAATTCTAGAAAACAAGATTATATAATTTATAAGATACATAATATGTGTTATTAATATTTATTTTATCTCATCATTTCAATTTAATTTTGTTGTCCTGAACACAATTAAATTGAAACATCTAAATAAAAAACAATTAAAAATCTCCCAATAGAATAAGATCATTGAAGATAATTCTACTCAGTATTGGACTAACTACCATTTTTTTTCTTAGTCCTAGATCATAGATGTTAAGTAAATGTAAGTTTAATAGTTTAATAAGATGTAAGTTTAATAGTTTAATAGTAAGTTTAATAGGTTAATAGTCTCTCTAGCTAAGATTTTATTGCTTGATTAGCTTCTACTCTGTTGAGAGGTTTCACAATGAAAGACTTCCTGACAGCTCTGATTCCTCTTTGAGTCCCAGTCTGACAGAAACTGTTTTGTTTTTATCACAGTGGTAACTATTAACATGTTAAAATCATATATTTATTATTAATTCCTGCCAGATTATCTTCCTGTTGTCTTTTTTTATTCTGTGACACTAACAGTGACTTTTTGGTCTAAATACTGAGCCTGTTTTCCATTAGGTCCTTGTCCTCCCTCTCTTCCTTTTCATTGATCATTGATCATCATTCTGACTTGATCAGGCTGCTGATCAGTTAATGAAGTGGACCTTTTTGAGACCTGCAGCTTTAATCCTTCACTCCAGCCGAGGGTTTTCCTGGGTTTTTCTGAGCAGTCACATGACCTCCCCGCCCCCACCCTCAGCCTGAATCCACCTCTCAGTGCCCGATCAATAGCTGAGGATCAGAGATCAGGATCAGCACATATTGATTAGAACCCCCAGAACATTGTGGAGTCAATTCAGTGTCAAATTAGAAAGTAGTGGGCCTCCAGTGATCATGGATCAGAGGAACAGATCCTGCTGGTAATAACATGGCTGCAGTATGTGATAAAAACTCGATTTATGAACCAACACAAATAACTGGATGAAATGACATGGTGACGAGGTCCAGAACATCTTCAATCTGAGCTGGACTGGAGGAGAGATTCCTACTCTGAGGAAGAGGGCTGGTCGCTGCAGCATGAAGGAACTCCCATAGTCACCAAATCTACTTCTAGTTGTCAGGCTTTTAATTCCCATCAGTGCACAGAATGTTTGACCTACAGAGTGTGTTTTCCAATGAAGATTCATATATTCTTTAATAAGAGGGAACTTTAGAGCATTTTTCTCATTCAGTGTTTAGCATTTTAACATGTTGTTCTTTAAACTGTTCATTCATCAACATTCCACTAGCCAGCAGGAGCCACTAGAACACTAAAATAATCACTAAACCAAACAGTTCGACACCTGCCACTAAGCTTCTCTTAAAATTAAAACCGTTTTATTCATTCACTGAATATCTGATGCAGTCCTGAAGTCACTAAAATACAAAAAAATTGTAGAAACAAGTCTGAAAAATAGCTCTTAAGGAATAAACTGTTCATTTTGCGAAAGTGACACTTTGCAGATTTTCAGTTTTGCAGCAGTTAGTAATACATTTTTTGAGAAATGCATTAACTGATGTTTAAATGAAACCCAGTGAAAGTTCAGTCAGGAAGATCGTACCATTATCACTGCTCCACTCCATGGTTTCTACATCATGGTATTTCCTGGGCTGATCACATCTGCCGGTCCCACCAACCAGTGGCATCGTGACACATTCTACCTATCAGCCTATCACTTCTGTTCAGCTCTCCTAGCTGGTCTCATGTTCTACACCAATGTTTACTACATACTTCCATCTACTTCTTTTCTGTGGGTTGTCCTCTGTTTCCTCCATGTTGGACTGATGGTTTGGTGGCTCTGACCTCGTCCAGAAACAGCAGCTCCAGGATCACTGCTAACGCTAATGAGTCCAGTGTAATAGCATCGCTGATCACCCAGGACATCTCTCCAGCTCTGAGCCTGGATTCCTCACAGCTTCTCCATCTAACAGGAGGCGTGATCTGTGACACGCTGGTCTGCAGATCCAGAGACGACCTCAGCTACCGGAAAGAAAAGGAGAGGAAGACTAAACACCTCACTCCTCCAACCAGGCTCACAAGTGGTCTCCTCAAATGTTGCCCATCCAGAGCAGCTGAAGCCCAGCTCCTAGAGCAGCTATCACCCTGTTGGTTTCCAGCACCTTGCAACTATCATCCTGCTGGTCTCCAGCTCCTAGCAACTATCACCCTGCTGGTCTCCAGCTCCTAGCAGCTATCACCCTGCTGGTCTCCAGCTCCTAGCAGCTATCACCCTGCTGGTCTCCAGCTCCTAGCAACTATCACCCTGCTGGTCTCCAGCTCCTAGCAGCTATCATCCTGCTGGTCTCCAGCTCCTAGCAACTATCACCCTGCTGGTCTCCAGCTCCTAGAGCAGCTATCACCCTGCTGGTCTCCAGCTCCTAGCAACTATCACCCTGCTGGTCTCCAGCTCCTAGCAGCCATCACCCTGCTGGTCTCCAGCTCCTAGCAACTATCACCCTGCTGGTCTCCAGCTACCAGAGCAGCTATCATCCTGCTGGCTAGATTTGTCTTTCGGTGAATTCCTGGTAACTTCGGTTTGTACTGTGACATGATTTTTTTTGTCTACCTGGAGCACAGGAGCTGGATAAATATGTAGGTCTTACTAGTGATTTATATCTGAGGAATGGGAAGAACATATTTGAACATTATCACAGGGCTTTTCCCAGTAAGGCAGCGACGACCATCTCCCAGTACTTCATCTAAGGTCCGTGTGCAGGGTCTGACCTCAGCAGGTCATCATGATGGAAAGACTTCCTGACATCACATCCCTCCAATCCATAAATATAACAGCACCTGCACAGGAAATGTCTTTTCATCCTGAGGGGTTCTGGGTAGGGGTCGCTTCACCCATCATGTCCTCCTATGTATAAAAAAAAAAAACACCGTAGTCTCCCAACTGCTAAAACGGGAACTGGATACGGTAATGGGCCCGTACAAATCCTCACCTCTGTTTCTACAAGCCCCATAGGAGTGGCAATGAGAGAATATTCCTGGAAGTCTGCGACCGTATCCCAGTGTTAAGAGTTATTCCACAAGAGTGCTTTTCCACGTATTCTTGTTTGATCAATTGATGAAGCTGATTGAATTCAACGGGCTGGGGACATGGCTATCCAAGGCAGAATAAACAGAGCCTTTAAATCATTCATCCCTCCCAGTGGCATCTTTTTGAGTTCAATGGGAATCTCGGTTTTATTTCGTGGTGTCCACCTTCAGCGTAGCAGCCCCCTCATCAAATGAAGCGTCCAAAGAAAAACCAAACATCTGACCTGCCTCTTGGCTTCAGTTTTTTGTGACACTAGACACAATCGACATAGATCGTTCATGAGATAATCATTTAGTGCAGTGCTCTCTATGTCACTATCACTGGTTTCATCATGAAGACCTGACCAGGGCGTTCATCCTATGTCAGTTCTGGTCCTCCTCAGACTCCAGTTATTTCCTACAGTTGTGACTGTGTTGGTAGACTTCAGGGGTAATATAAGGACAATGGTTGGCCAGTAAACAGCTCAATTCCTTTTCACACATTCCTTTTCGCTCCCTCCTCCACCTCGCAGTAGATGCTACATGTGCTGAGCGAAGGTTATCAACCTCTTCATGTAGACCTTCAGCTTGACTCTTTTGTGTTTTACAGGTTTTCAAGATGCAGTAAATCACCACCTCCTCCTTAATATTTGATGACATCGCCTTCTCAGATTCACCTTTTCACCCTAACTACTACATCTACTACTATTTCTTATACACACCAAAGCCAGGGTGCTGCTCGTAATCGTTGCTCGTAATCCATGTGCACAGATCTCAAAGTCAGGCCTTAGTCCGACCCTCAAGCCCCTCTATCCGAACATCCCATCACAATCCCATGTTCAAATCCTGGTTCATGACGCCACAGCAATCATCAAGGTGCAAAGATCTTTGAATCTCTAGTGGTCTAAAGTCAGCATTGCATATAACTGCTGGTGGTCTGATGGTCTGATTTATTTAATTTTTGTACTGTTCAACAAAACTACAGATAGGTAACCGCTTCAAGAATCACCAAATGTCTTGCACAACATCATGTCCTACGACACACACACACACACACACACACACGCACGCACACACACACACACACACACACACACACACACACACACACACACACACACACACACACACACACACACACACACACACACACACACACACACACACACACACAAGAGGACATTTTCAGCCAAGGGTTAAATGTGAAGGCCATCCGACGTTGATTCATGCTTCACATCAAAGTCAACCGAATTCCTTTGATGTTCCCCACCTTTCCTTTTGTTGACATCCAAATGTCTTTGTTTTCCTTGTGATTGCTTTGATCTCATGACATAGA
This sequence comes from Lepturacanthus savala, assembly GCA_030544235.1. Taxonomy (NCBI): domain Eukaryota; kingdom Metazoa; phylum Chordata; class Actinopteri; order Scombriformes; family Trichiuridae; genus Lepturacanthus; species Lepturacanthus savala. The sequence continues at coordinate 3,122,506 of CM060461.1, forward strand.
AGCTACAGACCCACCACCATTCGGGGTTGACTTTCTGTAACAGACTTGGTCTGTGACAGTAAGATCCACCAGGCTCTATAGACCCCTGAGAATAAATTTACCACCATACAGCAAACTTGTACAAGACTCTGGAATTTTCTTCAACAGACATTGCAAAAAAAAAAAAACAAGAAAAAAAACATATGATTCTGCTTGTAACTAAACCGATGCAATGTGCAGTATGACATTTTTAATTTTAACAATTTTTCTGACAGAATGTTTTGTTACTAGAGAACATCTTGTAACCAAGTTAACTACAGCAGTGCTTAGAATGAGGACAATGTATAAAAACAGGTCGAGACAACTAAACAAACATCTACTAACTTTAATGTCTACTAATGGACCTTTGTAGTTCCTTTCTGTTTTCATAGGAGAGCAGGTATCACCTATGACTTGACATTACTCCCAGTGCCTTGTGTGAGAGATTCTATCCTGTACCTGAGGAATTGTGATTTCCCCTCTTTACGTACTGTTATTCACATTTTTAGACCAGGTAAAGAAGGACTAGGTAGAGAAGCACTAAACCTGCGAACACACTGCCCTCCTAATATTTTCCCTAAACTTATATCTTTGACGATGGAGAAAAATGCAATGTCATTCTCAGAATATTTAGATTTGGGATAATTATTGATTATCCAAAGCACTACACCCTGTCACCCTGAAGCTCTGCCGAAGTAGCTGCCAAAGTAGCTCATAGCTTGAGGAGAGCCTACCATCTGGAAAAAAGTGAAACCAGTAATCAGTTACAGCATCAAGTCTCCTGTCAGGTACAAATCTCAGCAGCCAGAGAAGGGGAAGATGCAGAAATTGCTGCACTTTTGTTTGCACTCCCCTAGATGGAGGCATGGAAACTGAAGGACATCACTTCATGACGTTGGAAAAAAAACAAAAAACATGCACAAATAAACTTCACATTTACCCAAATACAACCATACAGCATAACTTACTTAAAATGAGTGTAGCTCCACCCTTCTTTTGGGACTCTCTTTTCTGGATTTCCAGAATTATAGATCCTGTGATTCTGATCTTTGGAAACAATAAAGATCAGGTGGAGAAGTCCTGTGATACTGTTTGTGTTCATCAGGAACCTGTTGTTTTGCTCTGCTTTTTAAAGAAAAGTGTTACAGCAAGTGGTTTTGTTGGAATCAGTAGGGACTGACTTGGGAACTTTGGAACTGTACAAGCATGAAGTAGAGAAGATGCTCAAGGCTTCTCAAGAAAGAAAGAAGTATTGCTTTTAGTTCCATGCCTCCATCTAGTGGACTGCAAACAATAAATTGCTGCATCTTCCCCTTCTCTGGCTGCTGAGATTTGTTCCTGACAGGAGACATTATGTAAATATGATGGCAAGTTATAGTTTGTAATTATTTTTTTTTATATAATTATGCCCATCTTTGACTACTCATTAACTTTCCCTATATTTCTTTCTCTTTACTCTTTTGCTAATTTATCTTTCTTACTCAGTGCTCTTTTACTATATAATCTCTTACTCTTTTGCTCTTTAAATTTGCAATGCACTTTCTTCAACAAATCCACTCCCCTGAACCCCACAGTGTTTTTTAAAGGAAGGGCAGTACATTTTAGATTAGATAGATTAAATCAAAAGTATGATTGAATAACACAATCAAATCTATTAAAGGACCCAGATGAAACATGTAACATTTACAATGTCAGAATGTTTTTTTCCATAGTGAAGTAACGTCCTTCAGTTCCATGTCTCCATCTAGGGGACTTCAAACAAAAGTGCAGCAATTGCTGCATCTTCCCCTTCTCTGGCTGCTGAGATTTGTACCTGACAGGAGACTTGATGCAAACATGATCCAACATGAAAACAATGAAGAAAATTCCAGAGTCTTGTACAAGTTTTACTGTATGATGGTGAATTTATTCTCAATTGTCTATAGAGCACGGTGGATCTCACTGGAACATTTTCCCAAATATCCTCCAAATGTTAACAGCATTGATAAAAATTGATTTAGGCAAACAATCACTAGTGCTTTTCAGGTGATTTTTGTTCATTTTGGAATATGAAATTGGTTTTAGGCTGTCTTTATATGAAATATAGGTCAAATGAGTTAGTCAAAAATATTATACACACTATATTAACCAATCAGCTAACCAATCAGCAGTCAATTGTCTTTATTCAACAATATAAGAGAACTCCAAGGAACAGGGCATTTGAATGCATGAGGAAGACTACTATTAGTCATAATGCCAAAGACCATGAGTCTTGAACTTAGAAAGAAGATTGTGGAGGCTCATGACAAGGGCCAAGGCTACACTGCCATTTCCAAGAGGTTCTCAATCTCCAGAACTGCAGTTCGTTGCATCATTGCCAAGTACAAGGAGGAAAATTCTGTCAAGAGCAAACCTAGCCGTGGACGCAAGCACAAGATTTCAAGAACTCTAGAAAGCAAAATCGTCACAGATGTCAGTAAAGAGCCCCGGCCATCTGTAAAGGTATTTGTTGCTGACCTGGCCTCTTCTGGAGTTTGTGTGTCAAGGCACACTGTTGTGAGGGGTCTTCATCAGGGTGGGCTTCAGGGCTGGCAAAAGAACCCCTTACTAAAAAAACCTCACATCAGAGCCCGACTAAAGTTGATTATTTAAAGAAGAAAGATGACTTTTGGAAGTCTGTCCTATGGTCACTTGTTGTGGGGCTGTTTCAAAGCCTCGGGTACAGGGAGCCTGGTTCTGGTGCATGGCACCATGAAAAAAGAAGGTGCTGAAAAAGAATGTCCATCCTCAAAAACCTTGCAATTTGGGCCAGTTGGAACAGTTTGCAATGGGGGAATCGACCAAAATCAGGAGACCTGTGCCAACCTAGTGAAGAACTACTCAAAGGGGTACACAACTGACTATTAATGTCAGGGGGCTAAAACTTTTGAACATCTAATTTGTGACAATAAAATATCCTAATGAAACTTGTTGAACAATGCCTTTTTAGTGTGTTTGTTTCTAGAATAATAAACATTTGTTGTCAATGGTCATTTTCATGGAGAAATCAAGAATTATGTTCAATTTCTCAAGGGGGGCTAATCATTTTGAGTTCAACTGTATAGATCATAAACAGCTCTATTATCCTGCTTACTGAAATGCATCTTAGTTATCACAATCTGATATACCCATAAAAATTCCAGGAACACTATCAGTACCATTTGAAGAAAAACAATGCTTAGTTCTTGCATGTTTTACTTCTATTTCATCAGGGGTTGCTGTTATCACATGTTCATGCTGATCAAGTAAATTCATATAAATATCGGTATTTATATGGTAAATCATTCAACCAAGCACAACTCGATCTAGGCTTAAATAAATTCACTTTGTCCTCTGCTGCTTTCTGTTGATATAACAGCCATGATAATGCATTAGATTGACATCTAGTAGCCAATGGTTCTGGTACCGCTTCTAAAATTGAAGGCCATGTGCCTGGAGTTGGAACATTTACCACACATGGACCATGTATCTTTCTGACTGATCTTACAGAATGAGTTGACTCCTGAAACCATAAATTCCTACTTGCTTACAGATCTTTAATGTGTAAAGTCTCAGAGTCTAATCCAAACGCTTTCCACTTGGCCTCTCGCTTCTCTAATGCACAATAATATTCAGTCGTGTCTACCAGTGTTTCTTTATACTCTGAAAAATCACTTTCTGGAATATCGGTGTTTACTGCATCGGTCATAATCTCAATCGAATCACCAGAGGTAAAAGTTGTCTCTCTTACAGTCATATTTAGAATAGGTGTCCAAGTTGATATGTCCCTGCTTTTCAAAGTTGATCTGCTGTTTCTGGGGCATATTGAAAGTCAGTGTCATCAAATCTTCTTCCCTGTCCTTCGTATGTAAACATGGTCGCTGGCATCCACCTACCCGTGATTAACTCATGCGGTTTCATATGCATATCATGCATTTCACCCAAGCGACATACCATTAATGCCAATTTAGATCCATATGTTGGCAGATTTTAACAATGTTATTTTTCAAAATACCGTTCATTCGTTTGCAAATTCCTGGACTTTGAGGGTGACATTGTTCTGAGATGCTGCATTATACCTAATTTCTGCAAAATCAGTTTTATCGTTTTATCCACAAATTTCTTTCCATTATCTGAATATATTTGATCTGGAAGTCCTTACTTGCTTATCAGCTCTCTACACAAAAACTTATCAACTACGACTAGCAATAATTACACATTGTTCACAATGTTTCTGGGCATAGTTAGTGAATCCTGGTGCATGCCAGTCTTTTAAGACCATTTGATACTCACATATAACATGCGTGCTAGCCATGGGTACAGAGATGTAGGTGTCACAACACAGAAGTCACTGTTGACCCACAAATTATTTACATTTTTACATCTATGTGAAACCCACAATCTATGCTCCTTCACATCAGCAGTCTCCTGCAAGAGAGCAACATTATTAGAAGAAGCAAGGTTGTTAATTGTTAGGGACGGACAAAGATTTACAGTGAAACCAAATTTGGCAGCTGCCTTGGCTGCCTTGGTTGCATGGTCAGCCAAGTCAGATGAAAGAGCATTAATCTGAGTTTGTGACAGACCACGACGTTCTTTCACAGAAACCATCAATTTCTCATACAGCTCCAGAGGATTATCATCTTTTCCTTGTCTATGTTTAGTGAGAGGGGTGAAAGCTATCACATTGTAGAATGTTTGTGCTTCTTCTGGGGCGATTCTGGCAAGAGCTGTAGGATTACTGGGAATTTCACACACCACCAATCACTTTATTTTTTAAGTGAGTTGGCAAATTGGATATGATATGAAAAAATGGTAACAGCTGCATTATATCAGGAAAATGGGGCTTGCATATAGTACACACTGAATCCCATTCTTCCAACCATTTTTCTTTATTTTTTCTAACACCCCCACTATAGCTTTAAGCTTTCTTCTGCCCCAGGGTTTATAACAACATCTTTTCCTGTTGTGAGACGAGGAGCTAATTTAGTTTGTTTTGACTTTTTGCTCCTTCCACCTTTTCTCGGGGTACTCCAACCTTTTCCTCCCTTCTGATTTGATTTGATTTTTAGGTTTGTGGATTGTACTAGACCAGGGGTGTCAAACTGCAATCCTGGAGGGCCGGTGTGGGTGCAGGCTTTTGTTCAAACCAAGCAGTACCACACCTGATTCTACTAATGAAGGTCCTTAGCAAGGGCTGTAGTGGCTGATTAGTAGAAACAGGTGTGTACCTCCTTGGTTGGAACAAAAACCTGCACCCACACCGGCCCTCCAGGACTGGAGCTTGACACATGTGTACTAGACTCTTCCTCTTGACCTTTAACCTAGTGTGCATTGTGTTTTTAGTTTCTTCCAATTGAGTCATTAGCTTTTCATTTCATACCTATACCTACTTTCATTTGTTAAAAAAATTGAGGAAATCAAAGTCCTTGTGTTTATCTTTATGTGAGCTCAATTTTTCTTTCAAATTGGTTAATCTGGTCGGGTCACATGTTCCATTATGTGGAAATTTGAGAAGACCATCGCCAGTAGATATTTCTACCCAGTTTGCAACAAATTTTACACTATTAATATGATAATTCTCATACATTTCACAGGACCATCCAAGTTTTGCTCTGACTTTCTATCAAAATAGTTTCCCATTTTCCCTTCCCAACCACACAAACATTCTAATCAACCTGCAGTCTCAACATTCAGCAGCCATTGAGATTCCTCCCCACCAACTTACTTTTTCCTGTACGTAAAACTTTCCTATTCCTTCACAACAAAACTTACTGGAAGACACGCACAATGATTCCACAACTGCTGATTCCAACAAAACAATTTGCTGTAACATTTCCACACTGAAATATTTCCACAGAAAACATTATTTGCCTTTTACTTTGTGTGGGATGCTATAGTTTTGAACAAAAAATTCACTTGGGAAACCAACTGTATTCATGTGGTTTAGCTTTTCATGTTTTTATTGATGTAAATGCATTCTCCCAGCCTGAACAACACAATTACGTGAAAAAATTCAACATTTTTCTAAAACAGTTCAGTATTTTCACATAAAACCTTCTTTGCTTTTAACTTGATGTGTAATGCTATAATTTTGAACAAGAAATGTATTTATAAAGCTATTATTTTCATGATGTGTATGGAAAAGAACATATTAAAGGGCTTTATAGAGTACAGATGTTTTTTGTATGATGTTTGCAAAGTTCCCTATGATCTCAGGAATTTAGGGTGCATTTAGGGTGATTTGTGCAGTTCAAATTTGTGTTTTGAAATAATAGGTTAATGTTTATTTGAAAAGAGGCCACTTGATACAGTGAGACCAACTGCCACTTCCTTTAGGTTAAAGGTCATACAGAAAGGAGTTGAGTTCATCCATAGGATATTTTTTACTTAAAAGGAGAAGAGTCAAGTTTACAGATCTAATTATGCATGTAAAACAGGGGTTTATGTATAGAAGTCTTCTTTAAAAGGTGAATTTACAGAGAAAACGGGTAAAAATTCTTCATTTGGCCATTTTTTCCCAGACGAGCTGCAGAACGTCTGTTTAACTCAATTGTTTTGTTTTAATAAAGTCTTTTTAGCTTTGCTTCCTGGCCTCATGAAGGGACACTTAACCTAGAAGTGATTAGCACATTAGAGGTTCTTGTGACCACCTATATATCAAACAGAAGAAAGGCAAGAAGGGACAAAGAAGGAAGGAGAAGCGTGAAGGAGAGAAGATGCTCAAGGCTTCTCAAGAAAGAAAGAAGGAGATTGCAGAAGATATAGATAAGAATTCGGAGGAAACAGAGAAGCTGGCTGCAGATCTACTTCACATTTGTCATTGAACTTTGGAAGAGGAGGAACATATTTCAATCAACAGTCTCCAGGAGCATGCAATTGTGGATGATTTGGCCATCTTGCTATATAGTACTAAAATATAGCCTATACTACTTAGTAGTCTATCACATATTTGGCAATAGTATGTTTTTAATTAATTGCAGAACAATAGAGATAAAGAGCGAATGGAGTAAAGGTTTTTTATTAGTAGGCGGGGCCTAAATGCGCTACTCCCTCGTCTTTATGAATGCATTTGCTGGCAGACGGATATATTCATTCAAACAAAAATCATTCAGTGAAAAGAAGAAGAAAACATGAACAGGAATATATATATATATATATATATATATATATATATATATATATATATATATATATATATATATATATTTCAAAAATAGCTAACAATAATTTAATTTATTTACAATTTCATTTTGATTAATAATTGAACATTTGAGGCTTAGAATTGTGAATGGCTTATAAATGGAACAGCAAATGGAACATGTGAACAAATGAATGAATGAACAAATGTTTAAACTCTTCCTCCTCCTCCTCCTCTCTTCACCTCCAGTTAAAACATCCAGCCAGACTCTCTCTGCTCAGGACCATTGTTGACTTGTAGATATTACTTTTCTGTTCCCCTCAGATAATAACAGCCATGTGTTTGGATGCTAAGGGCATTCTTATTTTTCATTGGGGGTTGCATATGTATTATTTTCAATGGTTATATACTTATTTTTTCAAGATTTTTCAAGACTTATTTTTTTCTTATTATTTCAAGATAGACATTCAGGGTAATTATTATGTTGTACCCCACTCGGGTTTGCAGATTGAATAATGTTCGAGATGTTGATGGAGCACATGCTGGGATGTGCTCGACACAGTGGGACCCTTTTTGCAATGTCTCCAATGCCTCTGGAAATACTACTGCTCTGTCAGATGGCATTTAAAAGACTGTGAACAGTCCGGTGGTCCAGATAATAGGATCTGCCTTCATGTGCTCGCCTAATGCGAAGCACCATGAGATAACAAATTTCATGCCCTTTATATTTTGTGTGTAAAATGATGTATGTCTGTATTGTAAAGGTGTTTCAAGGGGAACATTTTATTTTATGACCTAGGCCGAGGGTTTATGTATGTACTGTGTGAACATGTTTGACTTTTGATAAATGTTATAACATTCCTATCATTTCAATGTGGCTCTGTCTGACTGATTTCTTACAGACCTGAGAAGTTTGTTAAAGTCCAGCTGCTTCAAAATAAGACAAGTAACAGTTCCTCCATTTGAGAAAATGTATGTTCTTATATCAATGTGAATTTCTTTACATAACTAAACTTTGCTTTTTTTTTCCTTTCCTAAACGACGACATGCAGAGCTGTCATACATTCTGTCACCACTAGGGGGTGAAACAGCTGCATTGGAATTCCAGCAGTGTGAGGAAATCTGTCAATATGTGAGGTTCTGTTCTGTGTAATGACTTGTTAGATGAGCTTAGTGACTGATGGTGAGGAATGTTGTATTGATTCATTCAATTCTGTCAAAAGATGAACTGCTCATGAAGCTGGATTCTGGCTGTTTGTTATGACCTTTGACCTCCTCTAAGAGGTCAGGATCAGTTTATTTTCTCTAAGTGAGTCAGTAAAGATGTATTTAAAGTCTGTATTGAATCTACTTGTCCATAGGGTTTTAACAAACCTGGAAGAACGTGGATGAATTAACATCAACAAAGTAGAAAACATTAGTCAGTCATTTTCTATACCCACTCATTGGTCCTGAGGACATTCTGCTGTGTTGCAGTCTCAGACTATCATGAGGGGAGAAGGTCCACTTGGCTGCACCACTCACTGCTCTGCTTACTGCTCACTGTTGCTGTTGCTGTCCATTGCTTCCACGCGTCCTCCCGCTCCTGTGTGTGCTGTCCGGGACTGCCTGACCGGTACGTAGCACAATGGCCTTAGCTTCCTCCTCCATCCATTCGTAAGTTGCTTATCCTGTGTTTGTTACTGTAGGGCTACAGACTCCTGTACAGCAGCGCAGCACCGGTACTAAACCACTGCTGCTTTGCCTCCAGGGGATTTGCGTTGCTTTGCCTCCCGGGTATCGCATTGTTTCGCCTTTATTTCATACTGATTATTCACTTCCACTTCTATTTCTTGGCCTGTCTTGCTGAGAACTGGAGCTCAGCCACATTTTAACACACTAAAATGTTTGTTTTTGTTTTGTTGTGTTCGTTGGTTTTCTTTGTAGAAATTGGTTTTGTCGCACTCATAAGTAGGATTATTTTGTTTTGTTTATTTGTTTTTTTAATTTATTTGTAATTATATAGATTTTGGTCAATTTGTTATGTTATTATAGATTTTTGGTAGCTTCAAACCTTGATTTCTTTTTTTATGATTATAGATTTTTGGTTTATTTGTTATTATAGATCTTTTATTGATTTCAATTTTAATTTCTTTCTTGTGATTAAGTACAATTGTTGTTATTTTTTATTGTTTGCACTCATCTTTTTAGGTTTGATTTTTCTTGCTTTTCTTGCTTCACACGTGGTGGCCCTGGGATCCCTGTTCTTTTGAACCCATTTCAGTGATTTTAGTATCAGAGTTTTAAAAAGAGAATTAATTTGTCATAAATATATTTGTATTCTGGAACCACTGTCTCTGTCCCCTTGTGAAATGGACCTGAGTGCTTTTCTTTTCGTGACCAGCCTATTTAAAGAAATCTCTGGGTGAAATTCCCAGGGTGGCGTTGTCAGACAACTTAATACAAAATGTACTAATATTTTTCACCCCTCATACATCGTGCCACCACACATTGCAGGTGAGAGGCAGGGATATCAGACAGGATACACCAGTCTATCGTGGGCACATTCATTCACTCACACACTCATACTTAGAGTTTAGAGTCTCCAATTAACCTAAACATGTGTTTGGAGTGTGTGAGGAAGCCGGAGAGGCTAACCAATGCACCAGGTTCCCAATTTAGTCTCGCTGCTGCTGTTTATCTAGTGCTCATTTTATAATGGTGCAGCAGCTTTAATGGCTCAACTTGTCCTACAAACTCCATCTTGAGATTTTCCTGCCTGTCTGGTATTTTAAGTGTGTAGTCTGTGGCGGCATCTTGTGGTATCCCAAGATTGAAGGTAAGGCAAGTTTCTTTGCACAGCATATTTCAACAACAAGATAATTCAAAGGACAAATAAACATGAAAGTGGTTTGCATTATAAGAGACCTTTACAATTAGCCTGCATCAGTCCAATCAAATGTGAGGATTTCATTTAAATACCTCTTGTATTTGTTCAAACCTCAATTAGTTTCACTGGGAAATTAGTCACTTAGTCATTTCATTAAATCTCTTCTTTTACAGAGTAGAGGATGTAAAATCCAGATGGGAGAGGACTATTTGAGGATAATTTGAATAAATCATTAGACACAAAATAACAGTTGGCTCATTACTAAAATATGAACTACTACAACCGCTCTCTTAGTCTGAAGAAGTTATAGCAGCTTCTGCTGATTCTGCAGGAACTAACAGATGTGAAGTGGCAGAGGTGCTCCAAAGCACCTCTGGAGCACCTCTGGAGCATGACGGAACTGAAAGCTCGCAGGCCTTGTTTCATTAGAACTAAGCTGACGCTGAATCTTCTCCGCCTTACGTACATCTTGCATCCACTCTGAGCTGCTTTCCAAAAGCCCACTGATCGATTAAATCTTCATTTAATTGTAACTGCAGGCGCTGACTCTTTGTCGTATCTTGTATCTAAACGCAGCTGCAGCAATGAAGCAGCCATCAGCGTGGTGTTGTTAATGAAGCAGGGGTCTGCAGGGCCGTGCAGTGTAACATCCCTCTCTGATAAAAACATCCTTTAGTTGCAGTTCAGCGACGCACTAAACTTTTTAACAAGTTTGCAAACTACTTTAAAATGAGAATGTTACATTCCAGCAAAGTCTTTGTCATTTGATTTTAGAAACTCTTCTAAACTCTGCATCTACATCATAGGTGTAGAGTTTTATTCACAAAATTATTAAAAGTATTGAAGAAACTTGAAGCCTCCAGTGCACAAACACTGAGAAAAGCACTTTCCAATGAAGGAGGAAGTGTCTACCCATAACACTTCTGAAATGAACAATATTTGCATTTTAATAGATGTAAAGCTGTAAAGATGCCATGGTGACAGGATTTCTGGTTTATGGTTTTTCCAGTGTATTCTTTATTTTCCTGCATGTTGTTAGGGTGTTATTTTAATTAGGGATGTCCCCGATCACGTTATTTTCAGAGAATGATAGTAGTGTAGTAAACACAACCAGGAATCCTCCGTAGCTACGTCTACATAGAGATAAAATGCTGTTGGAAGCAAGTAAACTATTACTCCATCACTGGTTAAAGTTAAACTACTATACACCGCTGCTGCTGTTACATTATTAGCTACAGCCTCTGATACAGAGGAGTAGCTAGCCTGAGGCTAGTATTAAAGATATTCTCTGCTCCTCAAATGACACTGAGGGGAAAAATAATATGATCGGAATATCCCTAATTTTAACAAAACTGAAAATAAAACCAATTAAATGAACCTCAGTGTTAGTAATGCTAGCATTATTTTTCTTTACTAGGGTAATTTTGCTCAAACAAAATGTTACTGTCAATCACAAACTATGCTGCTAAAATGCTAATTACTAGCATTCAGAACCATGAATTATGACATATTTGTATTTTTATATTTTTTAGTTATGAGAATAAAAGAAGTTCTACACCAGTGAAACTGGAGACTTCAGACTTGCTGCTCCAAGACGGATGGCAGAGAGCTGACTATCAAAACCAGAGGATCCTCGTAGACGGGGGTTTCATTAGGTGTCCCTGTCCCAACAACCAGGAGCTGTTGTAGAATCTACACTTTACTAGTGTTATTGTCATATGCAGTATGTGTCTTTACTTGTGGTTTTCTTTATACAGCACAGACCTCACCACCTCCAGACGAGATTCTCCAGCATGTGTCTGACCTGATGAAATGGATCAGCTCTGAGGAAGTAGTTTCCCCAAATATGTATATAGTTATATATACAAGTGGTTGTAATTGCTATGTGTACTATTTATATTTTTGTGTTTTTCTATTATCTATACCCCCACAATAATAGTAAACATTTGTGATATTATTTGTGATTATTTCCCTTGAAGGGATGATATGATAAATTATTTATGCAGAAAACCACAATCACTTATTTAAAATGAACAGTTTTAATGCTTATGCATGTTTGACCATCAATTTACAAAACAAAATTGAAACTAAATGGTGTTGATGACATTATCATAACTGAAACAATGAAATACTGGTAATACTGCAAAATATATAAATCATTGTGTGGCAGTGTGAAGATGCAGGAGTCTTGAAGTTGTCTACAGCATTTCCTCTGTATGTCTGTGGGCATCTCCTGACACCAGGTGGGTTGACCTGCAGCTGGGGTCTGATGGGGGTCATAGGTCAGACAGGGCTCCAGCAGATGATGAGACTGTTGTCTGTAATTAAATGCATACATACATACATACATACATTACACAGTTTACAAGTCACTGATTCCTCTATTCAGGCGTTTCCAAGATCATCCACACTAAATATAACAGTCTCAAAACATAGTTAAAACAAAAATGTTTTGGAGGTTTCATAATGTAATTTAGATTATAATAATGCAGGTGATGGCGTGACTTAGCCTACTTCAACGTGTCTTTTGCAATCATTAATTCCACTGTGGGTAATGCTGAAGTCACTGTTGCACACAGTGCACCTCACTACGGTGTCATCATTGTTTACCTTAATTAGACAGGGATATACTTTACTATATTCTGGTGTAAAATGAGTCTTGTGGGTTTTTTTTCTTTACTCGAGGATTGTCTGTCTACCATCTTCTTCTGGACTGACAACTGAGCGATAACTGATTGACAACTTAGGTGATGGACGAAGAGTAAATCATAGCCCGCCACACTGAAAGCTGATTGGCTAAGGTTGCTGACTAAACCTATCAGCGCTCTCTCTCTCTCTCTCTCTCTCTCTCTCGTGCTTGCGCAATCTAATTGAAGCTATCCACGTATGATGCACGAATTATTGCCTTGCCTGCACGCTCTCACTCACATTGTATTAAAAAAACAAAACAAAAAAAAACACTCCCTCGCATAGGATAAAATCCGGGATATTTTATGCCACCCGCGGGCATCAGGGAGCCACTATCAATATCCGGAGACTGAACTCAGCCCACTGTGCATAAATTTAATTTCAGCAGGAGGAACGACAAGAAGCTGTTTAATGACATATGGATGGGAAGAAGCAGAAATAAGTTCCTCATCTGATTTTAAATTCAAGAATTAATCTTTGACCTAACATTATTTATTCATATTTATAGCAGCATGCATGTTTCTCTTCTTCCTTTTTTAAGCACCCATCTGCTAGGCTCAATAAAGCTGTTGTAAAGAGCAGCTTTCTGTCTGTTTTACAGATATGTTTATTACCCACAAACAAACTCCAGATTGTGACCTGCCCCAAACTGCCACCTGGTCTCAAATAAAGGCCTGGTCTTTTAAGTGATTGAAACAAATACATGTCTATCATTTGGTATTTTACAGTACGTCAGGTAAGGCAGCTTCACTTTATTTAGCAGGATGAGTGTTGGGTGGATTGTATTTTACTGCCATTCTGTTTGGTTAAAGGATGAGTGGATGAGTATATATTGCCTTTATTATCAGAGCCAAAATAACAATGAAGTGATGCTAATTGAATTAATCACATTTCAATGTCATGTCTGCTAAAAGTCTCCTGATAAAGAATTTGAATTCTAGGATATTAAAAAATTGTAGTGCATGACTAATCAATTGAATACAGTAAGAAGAGAACATCTGAAATCCAATGTTTTATTGGTGAACTATGCTTCATGAATTAAATCCAAAAGTAAAGGTCCAGCACATTAAACCAGTTAGGCCAGGTGCATTATTCAGAAATGTAAAACAAATACAGTAATACAGTTAAATAAATAAAATTCTGAAATAAAATAAGGCTGTATCAAATGGACACTTAAGCTCAATACAGCAATTCAAAAATTAATAATAGAAGTATAACACGCCTCTAAATGAGGCAAAATGAAGAACAAGACGCCAACAGGCATCATTTCTTTAGGTCTTTCACTGAAGCCACATCTGCTGCTGACACAGCAGTAAGTCAGGAGAACATGACATAGTTTACCAGAGGTTAACAAAGATCAGAGGAACAACAACCTCAACCCCAAAAGAGGATCTGTGGTTGAAGTATCAACCTCTGAAATCAAAAACCCACAGGATCTAACTTGCCTGAACATGTTTCTCATTTAAATGGTACGTCAGGCTGGAGTTGCTCCGGTGGTCAGAGAACTCCTTTTTGTTGTTATTTATCGTCCCGTCTCTGTTCTTTTTTAAGTAAACTTGTCATTCAGTGACTGAAGACACACTTGCCTCATCCTCCTGAGTCTGTTCCATGTCTGTTACTGTTGTTAATTTACCGGCACAGGTGACGTAGCAAACCGTTCCGTTTACAGGACTTTAGCTTGTTGTTTTACTTAGTAAACTATAAATAATTTTAATATAACATCAAGCAGATGTTATATGTAGCTCAGCAAGCTACTGAAGCTCATTAATAGGAACTGTGTTGATTGCCCAACTGAGGGACAACTACCTAACTCAAACATGTAAAATATGACAATAAACATCATCAACAGCTAAACTCCACCGGTGACAAATGTCATTGAACTGTGGAACAAGCACTTTCATAAACCTCAGGCACATCTGTCTACATCATCTGCTGAGAGTTTTCTGCCAGAAGACACAGCTCTGATTGCTCTGATTTCATGTGTGACAGCAACAGTGAGTGGTGATGTTATCTTGAGAATGTCAGCCAGGCGTATATGTCATCTGAAGAGAACTTGACTTTAATGCAGACTGACAAAATAATCCAGCAGGCCATATTGCTGTTGCACCATGGATTTTGCATGTAGCACCAAAATCCATGAAAATACGATTTTTATTAAGTTTATGAAGCACTGCCTAATCTATCATCTGCCATCTCAATGCAATCATTAAATGTAAACCCCTCAAGGCACATTTCAGCAAAAAGGGAAAAGCAAAAGCAAAAGTCTCATGACACAATTAAAATCTGTAAAGAAAACCAAGAAAACAAAAAGTGTAAGATTCAAAAACATTAAGAAAGAATTTAAGAATTTAAAATCCTTTTATATGGGGAGGGAAAGAATTAGGAAAGCAACTGTAACTACAGTTTTTTAATCAGGTTTTTTGATTGGAAATGATCAATAGACTCAAATCAATGTTACCTACTTCGACTCCCATTTGACAGCATAGCTCACAATGTTATTTAGATGCAGATGAACCAACTTCAGTTGTGGTTACACAGAGGTGAAGCTTCTATTAAAATGTAACACTAATTGTCCTTAAAAAGGTCCTGTATAGTAGAAAGTGAGATTTTAATGTTTTTGATTACAAGAAGGTCTTGTTGTTCTATTGTAACGGTCTGTCTCCTTCCCCTCACCTGCGCTCCAACTCAGTTCCCCAATTAAGCGCAGCTGAGCCTGATCAGCAATCAGTGCCACTCACCTTCCTTCTCACTCTCATTAAAAAACATTCTCCTCTCTCACTCTCAGCGGAGAGAGCAGCCACGAACACACCCACTCCTACACATTAAGAGCCATACATTGTGAGCCATACGAGTTATTTGCATTTCGTTACCGCAGTTCCTCCTTTTTTTTGGATTACAGGATTACAATGGAACATTGACGATGCACCCTATTTTTTTCCGTCACTGAATTCATTGTCTACCAGACCTGGATGGATTTCAGATGCTTGTATTAAGTCGTGAGTAAACGCGGAAAAGAGTGGCCATTTACTTTCTCACCACTGCTCTGCTCTCATTGCTGCCCAACCTCTACAATAACATTCCCCGGCAGAATTCAACATTAATTCACCAACATCCATAAGCACACCACCACCACACTTGCATACACATTAACACACTACACAAATATCCTTTTTTTTCATCTACTACTCTCTTTTTCTTTCTTTTTTTTTGTTTTTTTAATAACTTTGAACAGCCTTTAACTGGCTTATTTTGAGTTTTGGATACTTCTTGTTGAGTTTTTTGTTGGATATTGGGAATAAATTAATGAAACTGAACATTAATAGGAACTGCGTTTGATCTCTTGCTTTGAAACACACAAAACTGATTTTTCTGACGGTGTCATGGATAATTATTTTTTTACCTGCAGTTCCCTCCGACAACCACCGTTACATTATATATACATGCAGACCCGGCTGCTGAAACAAATATAAGGAAGGGCATTATATTTTTTTTGGGGGGGTAACCGATTTTTTTCTTTTTTGATTCCAGCTGAATAATTGTTCTGTGACCACTCCACTCCTCTACAGTGCTGAGCAATAACTTTCCTTTCTCTAAAAATGCGCAGTTCATCTCAAAAAAGGACAATAGTGTGGTTCTATTTCCATTTATTTATCCAAATCAAGGGCATGAATTGATGACATGAACTAGCTGGAAGCAGCTGCAACTTCTAGAAATATAAGAACAGAATCTAACCTAAACACTGAGGTAAACATTCATGTCAGAAGCGATAGGTACAGCAGCTCAAACAGGGAGCAGCACAAAGCAGTGTTATGCTGCTTGCAAGTATTAATGAGTGAAAAGTTTGGCTACTTTCAGTAGAGCGGCAGGCAGCATCTGTGAACTGCATGAAACCTTCTCCTGCTCCCTGTGCTTCCGAGCTACTATAGCTACCTCACCTAGCATGAACATTTACCTCAGCATTGCAGTTGTCTTCTGCGCTTATGTTACAAAAAGATGCAGATGCCTTCTGCTCGCTCCCATCATAAAGTCATGTGTTGGTTATTTATTAAGAAATGTTGGATATCCATACCCTATCCACCGCAGCTCCAATGCCGATAGATATTGCATGCACGTTCACTAAAGTCCTGAAGTGAACCTGTCAAAGTGGCCCGCCTCCAACCACCTGTAATTGGCTAATGGAACATTGTTCGCTGGTTGGATTGGTTTAATTCTTTTATCATATGACTGACAAATCGAGATAGGAATGGTGGAGAGACCACACACTCTCAGGAAAAAAACAAACAAACCCAAATATAAATGAACAACTTCCAACCCATCGACACAGCTCATTCTGTGGAGGGGCAAAATCCCCCAATGCCCACCCATGGTGCTGGGTCTGTATACAGTATATGCATGTTTTAAAGGTCTCAGTCACTGCGTTCATATGGTGGGATTGGTTTGGTTTGGGATTAGTTTGTACCCAAATCCTTGTTCACATGCAGTTCGTCTAAGCGGATAACGCTCAGAGACCTGGCCCTTTCCGCTACGCTAAGTGGCGCTGTAATTCCTTTCAACAAGTGGTGTTAGAACTACTTCCGGTTCACGGCTGCTTAAAAGAAAGTAAACAAACTATCTGCCGGCATACATGCGCTTCTGGGATCGAGTGATCTTACAAGAATATACTGACGAGGATTGGAGGGGCAACTTTAGAATGGGCCGGAGGACATTTGATAAGTTGTATGGGTTGATGTCAGAGGTTATGAAGCCGGAAGACGTGACCATTCCTGCACCTATACCTCTTCCAATGAGGGTTGCCATTGTTCTCTATAAACTGGCTAGTTGCGCAGAGTACCGGGTTGTGGCAAACCAGTTTGGCATAAGCAAGCCCACGGTGAAAAAGCTGTTGTTCTGCCGTGGGATGGTGTCGTCGGTCATAGACAACATCATCAAAATGCTCACTGCCGAGGAAGCCGTCGCTATAGCAAACTGATTCCAGCAAAAGTTCAAAATCCCCCAGATCATCGGTTGCATCGATGGTACCCACATCCCCGTATTACCACCCACAGATGGCTACAGAGACTTTGTTAATCGGAAAGGATGGCCATCGTATGTCCTCCAAGCTGTGGTAGATGACAAGTATCGGTAAGTTAAACCTCTTTAAGTTAAAGCAAAAGAACATTTTGCATGTGTGCCCCCTGTCTGACTGTGGTGCAATGACGTGAGCATCTGTTAATGCTGTTATTATTATTTCTAGGTTTTGGAGCCTGAGCCGCAAACTGCCTGGAAGTGCCCATGACGCAAAGGTCCTCAGGGCCCAAGAGAAATCAATGGTGTCACCATCAACCATTTCCTGTTGGGGGATCCAGCCTATCCACTCATGGACTGGCTGTTGAAAGGCTACACTCATTCCCCGCGCAACACCCCTGAGCAAGAATCATTTAATGTGTACCTCAGCTCTGCAAGGACCACATCGCCTTCGGGAGACTGAAAGCACGCTGGAGAGTGCTGATGAAGTGCAGTGACTTTCATTTCACATTCAGTCCATACATGACCGCAACATGTTGTGTGTTGCACAACTTGTGCGAAGATGAGAAGGAGGATTTAAACTCCACCTGGATCAGAGATGCACTTGCTGATTATTTAAGTGCGAACTTTCCTCTGCGCGCATGTTTTAGCCATGTGTTGCCATTTAGGTTTTTGTTGTTTGAATCTGTTTACAATAAAGTGTGGTGTGCCATACCTAGCTTACACATTCCTTAGTCTTGCCAGGTAAAAAAGTTAGCACTCATGAAGGCAGCAAGTTTGTTTTTTTCTTTTATTAAACACAGAGGAAATACAAGATATCAAAGAAGTTTAAATAATAAAAAACACTATGAAAGTGTTTTAAAGTGTTCCAAAAGTGTTCACAGTCTGTTGCATTAAGTGCAGTGTATGTGCAGTGCAGTGTGGGTGTACGTCTAGAAATGGTGGTAGGAAATGGCGCTTGCTGGCCCCGCAAAGGAATGGTGGCCCGAGTAGCCACCGGATTGTGGGGTGGAGGCCTGCTGCCGGCTGCGGGATGGGGAGCGTGGAATGTAGTATGAGGAGTTGGTCTGGTATTGCCGGTTGGTTGCCAGCTGCCTCGGGTTGTTCAAACCGTCCAGAAGCGCTGATATGTTCCGGTTGTGATCTTCTCGGCTTTCCCTCATTATAGTGTGAGCTCTCTGAGGTAGTGCCCGCTCTCTCTCAGTTCCTGCAGCAGCAGGACCCTGCTCCCCGCCATCTCCGCCACCAGTTGCCCTAAGGAGTTTTGACTCCCTTGCCTTCGCCTGGGTTGCTGGGCACTTGTTCCTGAGAAAATAAATGGTATTAAAAGTTACTACAGGTCCTGACATGGGTAGCAGTAAACATGAAGTAGCAGGGGCTGGTGCAGACTGACAGCATATTTATGAACTTACCAGGCGTAGGGGTGCTGCTGGAGCTTTCATCAACCTGCTCTTGCTGCTGCTCCTGCTCCTCACACATCTCCGTTTCTACCAAGGATTACAATACATGTTTACAATCCAGATACTTTTTTTCTTTGTGGGTTTATTCAACAGCAGAGATGCAATTACCTACACATGTATCAACATTTAACTGCTTTGCACTTTGAACATTAGGTCATGTAGCATAAGACATTTGGCTTAGTTAAGTTGGCTGTTAACAGAGTTCTAGCAAATCACCTTGGTCGGTTTCCTCGATTCCCCTGACGTCCACCCCGCACTGGGCAGCTTGCGACATAGGTTGCCTTCCCAGCAGCTGGTCAAGCAAATCAAAATGCGGGCAGCTAGCCCGATTTTGGCCGCTTTTCCTGTTCATCTTCTTCGCATTGGCATAAGCTGCCCTTGCGTTCTTCCATTTGATATTGATTTGCTTGGGCGTCTGAACAAACTCTGCCTCTGTCATCTTCTCTGCAATCTTTTGGTACAGGTTGTTATTCCTGGTCCTTCGCCCGTCCATAAATTTAAGAATATTCAATTCTCCCATTTGCCGAAGCATAACTTCTGTCTCCTCCTCGGACCAGTAGCGGGTTGCTGACTTCTTAGCAGCTGCCATGACGTCTTCTGACTTTTGCGGCAAGTCGGTGCCTGCTTCCACTTCCGGGTGAAATCCCGGGAGAAAATTCCAGTGCATGCGCAGTACGCGAAACCAATCCGATCCCATACACATGGCAGCCCCAAGTGGTTTGGAACCAGCCCAAGTCTGGCATTGCAATTGGTTTTGAAAAACCAATACCAAACCAATTGCTATCCCGTTCACATCGATCCCAAACCAGTTGCAATCGGGTTCGACTTGTCCATGTGATCGCAGTGAGTGTTCTTTCTAGAGCTGCAGAGACACTTGAGAGAGAAGATGTGAAAGTACAGTACTGGTCAATATAATAGCAATGTGTTTAAAAAACGTGAGTAAAGCCAAAGTCCTTATAATCATTTTTATTTCAATGCATTGGGAACACCTTATTTTATATCCTAAATCAAACTGTGAAGAAAAATGTGCCAAATTTTTTATTACTTTATGGAAAATGGAGACAAATGAATATTAGCCATTGAAGACAATGAAGCATGGTGCTGCAAGCATCATGATATATGGATATTTCTCTTGCTATGATGTTGGGACTTTTTACAAAGGCCAGACATCATAGCAGCTCATGGACAAACTGATCCATAATTAGTTTGTCTGATAGTTTAATTCAGTTTAATTCCAGTGAATACCTAGATTCATTAGACCACTATATATGTTTTACTGTATATATGACAGGAGAGAGTGTATTAATACTGCCCCATGTTTAAAAAACACTCAATCCACAGAGAAACACAGCCTGTATTCAGAAACTGTGCCTTAAAACAAGCAGTAATGACTTATATGAAGTTGTGATGTCACTACTATACAGTCACCACCAACACCCCCCACAGCCATTTAAAGAGGAGGAGGAGAGGCTTAGAAAGAAGCTGGAGAAAAGAAGCGGAAAACTATACTGAGATGATCTTTGATACTTAAAATCTGGTTAGAGATGTCAACATTCTGTATAAAAAACAGTAAAGTGTAGAATATGGGACATTTAAATGGTACAAAAATAATCAGTTACTACCCAACCCCAAAAAGACAGATATCAATTTTTAGGAATCAAGTAATAGTTAATAACTTAGACATACAGCATACTGCAGTAATGGACTTAAATAAAGTGTGGAAAGTTGATCCAAACTTTTCAAGTTTCTCTGGTTAATTAACCCCCGTCTGTATATCAGCATGGGTGAAGCCTGATGTCTGGGTCTTTTCTAGGACTAGAGCTCTAGAGCTAAGCAGAACTGGTATATATGTATATATATAACTTTACAGAATAAAACACAGGAAACGTGTCAAATATGGGACCTTTCCATTGCAGAAGAAGACAAGATGATATCATTAAAAGTTTGTCAGTTAACCCTTAAAGGAGACATCTCATGCATATTTGCAGGTGTATATTTATAGTCTGGAGCTCTCCTGGAATATCCTTGCACTCCTTATTTATCTTCTCCTGGCCCTTCATGCATCTCTCAGTCTGTGATTAACTCCTGTCACTCTAGTCCACTAAGCCTACTCTGTTCTGATTGGTCGGCTCCTGGAAACTGCTCCTCCGCTGACTTCTGGATGACTGACAATAGTAACTTGAAGTTTTACTGAATAGAGATGGCATATAAACATTCCTGGAAGTGCCACTGTCTCATTTAAAATCCTTTTCAGGCTGCGAAACAGCTCATAGAGGCTGTAAAGACGAGTGTGAGGTCTTCATTTGTTGACAGGATGAAGGTGACTTTCATTTGAATTAATTTGAACTTCCTCCAAGGTGCGGATGATTGACGTCTGCTTGATTGTTGCAGGTTTGTCCGTGGTGACAGATGCGTCTCGGCTGAATCGGTGTGACAGTTCGCCTTCTCGACCCCCTCTGGTTGCTAACATAACAACATGCTTTCCCTGTGAACCTTGACCCCTCCGTGACGTCAATTCTCCACCGACCACCGACTGCCCATGCCGGGCTGTCAGCCTTATCAAGTTTACACACATAAACACACCCCATTACATTCCCTCATAGCTCTTTCATACATAAGCTCTAAGAAAGAAGCAGAAAGTCATAGAAAAAAATTATTTCTGCTGGAGCACAGAAAACATTGTAGGTTTAATAAATGTTAGGAATAATTTAACACAATGAACAGAAGAAGAAGGTTAATTTATGTTAGTTTACGGTGTTAATTTCCTAGTTTACAGTGAATAATTAAATCAAAATAAGTGTTGTGCTTTTATTACTTTATATTGAAAGGAGCAGATCTCAGACAAACAAAACAATGACTCTGGACATGGCCTTTTGCATTTTTCTATTTTTTAAAAAAATGTTTGCAATTTTTGTGGCCACCGTATTTTCTCAGTTGCTTGCAATCTGCAAACTTACGACTAGATGTTGCCAGAAACTACAGACTGCACCTTTAAACTCTGACTGTTCATACAGTTTTTCTTCATCCAGAGGGTTTGGGCCTTTTTTGTGTGAATGGAGCCCCCTGATGTAACTCCTCACTCTTTTCTCATAGTCAGTTTTCAGTCCAGGCCATGATGTCCCTGAGATAAAAGTCACTGGTGAACAGATGTTTGTCGCTGACAGATGGAGCAACCAGATAGCTGAAGGCGTCCGACTCTACGTTACTGATCTGTTTCTCACTAGATCACCGACTGCTCATTTAAAAACATGTTTGAAATGCAGCCATGGGAGTCAATACCATGTGTTCTGTGAAGAATCTCAATGAGAAAATGATATATCTAGAATTACAGTGTAGGACAGTAATAGTTTTTTTTATTTATTGGGGATCTGCTTCAGGCCCAGAACGAGATATGCAGAGACACCATAGGAGCAACAAGAAGCTGTTAATCATCTCTGTGGCAGTGCGAGCACATCTGTCTGTCAGCAGTTGTTTTTACTTCATTCAGATTTTGGTCACATGCCTGCTGCCTCTTCACCTCGCTGTCTGTCTGTCACAACCATCACAGGATGCTTGAAGACCATCTGAACAATACTTGTTTCTAATTATACAACCCTATTAGTTTGATATTAGGAGTCTGCATAATTCATTGACTTTATCGTGAAATGTTCAAAGTCTCTCCACTCAAAAATTCCCTTTTCTTCTTGTTCCTTATGTTTGAGTTTCACTGTGTTTGGTGATGCAGAGTTTGACAATTGAAAGAAGTTTTCACATTCATCTGCTGTGAATGGGTCTACCCAATTATTAGTGTTGGGAATAACGCGTTACCAAAGTAATAAATTACTTTAATGCATTGATTTTTGCTGTAACAGTAATGTAAATCATTAGTGGGAAAAAGGGACTATTTTACTGAATATATTTATATTAAATAATGCACATTACAATGTTTTTTTTTTTAATTGGAATGAAGTGGTTGTTTTTTAGTTTTTCTTCATACAAATTCCCTAAAATCACTGCAGCAGTGAAATGTCCATGCAAATGTTTCATTTCCTTTTGGCTCATCAGACAGAAGATCGAGGTGAGTGGAGAAACACTGGATAGCACATTCTCTGTCAGGTCCAGAAGTGGAGCATGAGAATGGAGATAAAACCACAAAACAGACAAAATTAATGTTCTCCTACTCTGAGATTCTTCAGCAGCAAGAAATTAGGAGACTTGTGTTGGAGGATGTTGTTGCAATCAACAGTGGCATCACCAGCTGTGACAAGCAGCAATAAGACAAAGGTGAATTATATTTAGATTGCTGAATCCATATTTTGTTATTTTAGTGAGAGTAACTTAAAAGTTATGTAATAGTGGTGCCTTACATTTTAAAGTACAGTAAAATATTGTAATGTAATAAATTACTTTGAAGTGACAGTAACAAGAAATAAATACTGCATTACAGTTTTGAAGGAACTTTCCCAACACTGCCAATCGTCTTAAAGGAAGCGATTCTCCTAAGTGTGCATTTCATTTCATTTCGTGGCTAAAAGTGTTATTTGTAACATCACAAACAGTTTGGAAACCTCTGATATGCAGCTTTACACAAGTGTGAAGTGGAAGCTTGAATCCTCAGACACTAGAAATAGACTTTGCAGCGAAGGAAACATCTGGTGTTTAGCAGACAGAGGAAATTTTAAGGCTTTATGAATGTTAATTAAACTTTTCTTTGTGGACAAACAATATCAGACACAAATTATTATTCAAAGTAGAGCAGTTTATAAACATGTAAAATCATGCCTGGAGGGGATGTTTTAATCAGTTGCCTGATTATCACAGTATATATAAACAGCTGTAGGCGCTTAGTCTCCAGTGAGGCTTACGAGCTGGATTTAATTTTACATTTGTGTGTAAAAGCTGCAAACATGCTGCTGGTTTATAGAACTGTCCGGTCACATTATTATTTATTATAGGCCCAGTCAAGTACATACAGGACTGTATTTAAGATAATAGTTGGTGAACTGAGCGACCTTCTCTTTGCCAACAATAAGAGTCAGACTAGACACTAGAGTGGAGATGTGTAGTTGTAGAATTTCTCAGTTTTAAGACCCAGTTCAGTGAAACGCCTCAAGAGTTTGAAGTTTTTCTGAGTTTTTACTGTCTACCCACTGTTAACAGTTTTTATTTCTTTGGGCAAGAATATGAACCACAGCACACTTTGCTTTCTCTGTTTCTAATATTGTCAGAAAAGAATCAGTTTCTCCACTTGGCGACTGTGGTTTCCACAAACAGCAAACATGCAGCCAAGTGTTCAGTTGTCGCCCTAACACGGACCCTCACCCATCCCACCTCCCAATTAGCGGCGTCTTCGCTTCATGCTGCTGTTTTCAGTTTACATCATCAAGGTCCTTTCAGAGACAACGGATCATACAGGCCACCACCACTGCTGAGCCCAGCGATGTCAAGGCCATCGCTGACATGTAGAAAGGGCAGGAGAGATGAGGTGGAAAAAAAAACTTTTGAATTGCTCTTTTAGTTTGAGTTCCACTGTTTATTTGACTTTTCTGTTCATCAAGTTTGAACTGATGGACTATAGTGTCAAACATACGGCCCGGGGGCCAGAACCAGCCCACAAAAGGGTTCAATCTGGCCCACTGGATGACTGGACAAAACGTAACAAAAATGGACCACTTCTTGTTTCTTCACAGAAATGTGAAATCAGTGAGAGTCTTTCAGGGCTCAAGAGATAAAATATTCACAGTTTTGATTAGTAAATGGTTTGTAAGGCAGGATATATCTTCAACTGCTGCTTAAAATACTAAAAATTGTCAGTGAGTAAATGGTTTGAATTTTAATGCAACAGTAGACTGACTGTTGAAATTGCACTTTTCTTGTCATCTCCTGTTTTGTAGATTAAAGTATAATTAATCATGTAAATATTTCTAATATATTTCTTTATAGAAAAAATAGGGGAGTTGTAGAGAGGAAATGTGTTATGTACGTATTTATGTTTACTGGTCCAGCCCATTTGAAATCACATTGTGCTGAATGTGGCCTATGAACTAAATTGAGTTTTACTCCCCTGCTTTAGACACAACACTCGAGCTTACAAATTGTTCTACCTCACATTTCTTTTAATTAATTAAATATTACAGCATTCATGCGATGATTCTGCTGTTAGTTGCAGCGGAGAGAAACAATATAATCAAATCTCCTATGGTGCAGCTGGATTTCTGCAGCTGTTATGGTCCAGTGATCAGGGTGTTTCAGCATGAGGATATAACATACTTGGAAGAATCTATTATCCAATTTACACTTAACCACCACTATCTGATATCAACAGCCAGAGAGTAAATTTAACCAAGAAGCTTCACATTTACTGATAACAACTCTCGTTTAAAAAAAGTCTTGGTGCAGGGATGGTGTTTCAGATATTGAAATCTAATCCAGAAAGTCTGATTAAAGTAACTGATCCAATTTGAAGGTTTAGCAAATGCTCAAACACAACACAACAGTTTAGAATTAATTGTTAATTATTACTAATTGTATAAAATACAAAATTCACATTACAGAGCACCTGATTGGCCAACGTTGGTGTTTCAGAAAAAGTTGAGCCAGGTTAATTTTTTTTGCACTTTCTGAAAGTAAAGAAAAATAAAGATGTCTGGAGGTGCTTTGGCCTTGTTGAACAATAATTAATTTCCTGGGTTAAAGTGTTACACAACCATATTTTTTATTAATATATTTTTTAATATCTGATGATGTAAACACCGAATTGGCCTAGATTATGAGACAACCCACAGCATATAGAAAATGAATGGATTGGAGGAATGAATGTTTTTGGACTGTGGGAGGAAGCCGGAGAACCTGGACAAAACCCACGCAGACACGGGGAGAACATGAAACTCTGCACAGAAAGTTCCCAGACCAAGGTCTTGAACCTTCAACTTGTAAATATATATTGTTTTTTATAGGTCAAAATTTGCTTCTGAAAATAAATGAATGCCATTTAAATTAGACTGATTGCAGTTCATTGCGCTCACGCTTGACAAGTGACAAATGAAAGCAGCTGGATATTTAAACCACAGCAACACAAGTCTGATGATACAGGATGGGATATTATGTTATAGCTGCTGTTTGGTTGATGTTTTTGAATCAATGATCATTCATCATCTTGTTAAAAGGATGTGACACCGAGGGTCTTTCACACTGTTCTCATTTAGTCACTTTAAACAGACTAGAGTTAGTTCCACTTCGTTTGTCCAGGTGTGAAAACTCATAGAACTCTGGTCCAAACAAACCAACTCTGGTCCACTTGAAAATGGGGGTCTCTGTTCGTATCAAGTGAATTCTGGTCTGGTTCTATACAGTGTGAATGCTCATCGGACCAAACACAGAACCAAATGTACATTTTATATTTTCAGAACCAGCATTTGCATTTGTACAGAGGGAGAGATGGTTCTGAGTGTTCACTTTCTCTCTGAGCGTCTCCGCCTCAAACATTTTTTATTTTTTTTTTATATATATTAGGTCTATTTTATATAAACAACTCAACATGTCACCAGCGTGGAGTCCCTGCTTCAACCACATCTCCGCAAATCTGCGGAAATGTGAGCACGACTCCAGTGACTCGACTCCACTGCTGTGTGTTGCCTGATGCAGGAATAACGACGCACCAAAAATTTTTTTTTTAAAAAGTGGTAAACCGTCATGTCTAAACAGAGAGATGTCATAACGGGACATTGAATGTCCATTTAATATGACAAATAAAACGTTTATTTAGACGTCTTTATTGTGACACTTTGAAAAAACTTAAAAAAAAAAAAACACTCCAGACCGCCATCACATTTTTTAGCTTGTGCAGTCCCGAGTGGAGGCTCATGCTCCCCAGGGGAATCCCTGTTGTACAGTATAGATGGATAAGACACAAGGATAAAGAGCCTAGGCACCCACTCAGGTGTTTCCAGTTACCACCTAAAGGTACCTTTACACCCTGAAACTTTGGGCTGTTAAGAGATTGAAGGTGACAAACATGAGAAACACGGTCAAATCTTTTGTCATTGATCCTAAACTGTGGACAGATACATTCATTGATGGTTTTGGAGATTTGGTTTACCTAGAAAAATTCTGACAGTGTCTTAATTTAGGACCAAATAATTGCAATATGATCACCCACATCAACAAACAAGCCAATCAGAATGTCCTGAAATGATGCAGAACACACTGGACTGTACAACATTTTGTAAGGATGATGCTTAGTTTACAGCCTGCCTCGTGCATTTATATATTTTCGAAGCTAAAATTCACTAAAAATGCATGGCACAATATGACATGATCTAGATCAGTGGCGATTTGTGATCTTTCAAACAGGGGAAGCTCATATTTGCCGTACATCATAAACGTGTTATTAACATCCCAAGTTCCAAAAAGTCATTTCAGGGAGATGTTTGTCGTTTATCGAGATGTTTACCAGAACGTCTGGGAGACTTGGCTCAATGTTAGCATTGTTTGCTATCATGATGCTAGCTGGTCACTCAGACCTAGCAGAGTATGATTGCACTATCGAACAAAAGGTAATTAAAACTAGAACAACAACAATAACGATAAGAACAAGGAAACTTGTGAATTATTTCACTCTGGAAAGGCCAACAAATAGTCTCTGTTTGTCATTTGACTTCACATGGAAAATCCGCAATGGGACTGAAATCATGCAGCTGAGGTGACGTCATGCAGACATCCCAAGTCTCCTGGAAGTTCTTGAGAGTGGCTCCGTGATGCCCGCGAGTCGGGTAAAATATCCCGGGTAATATTCAAGATGAACATGTTCTAACCGATTTATAGTCAATAAAATGTTAACACAGCTGCACAAATTTGGCCATTTATTTTTTGACAGCTTCCCTTGCAGTCCTAAAGAAATCGCCACTGATCTAGATGATATTGCACATATAGAAAGATAGATGGATAGATAGATAAATAGATAGATAGATAGATGATAGATAGATAGATGATAGATAGATAGATAGATCACAACTTTTTTTTACGCATCTCGCACAGCAATAAACTTACAGCAATAGTTGTTGGACAAGGAGCTTTAGTGGGTGTGAGTTTATGCACTAACAGGTGCAATAACAGATAAAATTAAAGTCTGTGCACAGTTCTGAGAGAAGGTAATCAGGTAAAGGAAGTTAAAACACCTTTATGGGCAGATTGTGGTGGGAATGGTTTAATGCTGCCATCACAGCATGTGGGAGTAATCACTGTAATTACCAGTACCTGACCTTTAAACACCATTTGTACAAAAAACAACAAAAAAAAGCTGAAATATAAGGTCACAAACTCCTAGATTACAGTGTCAGTTAGTTAAAGAGACCCTCTTATGAAACCACTTTTTTTTTTTTAGAGCTATTCATTGTCTCTCGTGTTTCTACTAACAACTGTAGTGTTGCTGAAATATGGCTGAACACAAGTCCTTTAGAGTGGCGCAGTGATGCATTGGGTGGCACTGTTGCCTCACTGCAAGAAGGTTGCAGGTTCAAGTCCTTAAGCTGGGATCTTTCCCTAAAATAAAAGAATTCATTAAATCGAGAAAAACAACTTGCAATAAACTAAATTATCTGCCAGTGGAATAAGATAATTCTATTCAATATTGGACTAACTGTACCAAACGAGATATTTTCACATGTTAAGGTTTCAGTTTTTGCAGTGCATGGGAAGGGAGGGGGTGGACAGGTTTTTTTTAAAGTGAGTGTATGAGAAGGCAGACTGCATTGCTGCTACAGGTGCTTTTGGACTATAAACATGACCATTTTTTGCAACTAGACCATGAAAATGTAAATATTAAACTGGGAAAATTGCAAAATAGGGCCCATTTAAAGCTAGTGTTTCCATGACTACAGTAGTAAACAAATGAAATGAAGGAAAAAAAGACAAAAGATGCAATGAATGACCTTTGAAGTGCTCATCGGGGAGCATTGTACTGATTAAATTATGGGATTAATAATCTCCTTGGTGGCTTTGGTTGATAACATATCAAAGCAAAAATGATGCCATCACTGAAACCCTTTGAAATCCTGAGTGTCAGCAAGTTTTAACTGTTAATTGTGTGGGACTGCCAGGACATCCTATTAATCTGTAATGAGCAGTTTGGGCTTTTTAAAGCCATACATCTTTAAGCAAAAAGTATACAAACAGCAAGTTCTAAAGACTTACAGTCACAGAGTACTATGCTTACAAAGATCGCCTTTATCAATCATCTTCTGAATGACATTCATGGGTGCCCCATACATGTGCTCAATAAAGCCATGTCAGCCAGTATTAAATGTCAAACCACTTGACAAGCAAACATAATGTGTGTCATATATGGTCTTCAGCGTCTGTATAGTCTGAACAACATATAGCTACATAAACATCTTATGATACACATATTGACATCCTGGTTGTGGCATATATAACACATTTCTTAAGGCATACAGCAGTATTGGGTTAATATTTTCACAATTTTTAGTTAAGGCTTTTCTCACAAATGGTTTGATGATTGAGATGGTTGCTCTCTAATTGGTTGCTTCAGATATGCTTTTGAATTAGTCGGATATACTGTAAATGCGTTTCCAAGCAATGTAATCAGTGAGATGTGCAGATTTTCAGATTTAAATTGAGCTAAGGAATGTATGTATGCTCTTGAATAGGCCAGTTTGTTGAGCTAAGCAGTGGTGCTTCAGCACATTTTTTGACTATAGCACACCTGTGAAATGGCTTTTTACAATTACTGTACATTCAGTTTTCAGTCTGCATTACAGACACTAATGCCTATTCAAAACGGGCTGATGCTTACCTTCCAGCATCAATACATGAAGCTTTCTCAAGATCCACTCAGCTAAAAAACTGATGACATCGATATATCACCACATTTGACATAGATAAATAGATACAGAGGCTCCTTCCAATTAATTAAATAAATTGTTTGTCAACCTGAAATGGGGACAGCATCTGCAAGCATAATAATATTAGTCGCTATGCAGATGATACTCAGCTGTATCTGTGAAACCAGGAGATTTCCAGACCCTCAAAAACATTACCATTATCCAGATTTAGCAAATGCAAAACCATAATTTTTTATAACGTACTGGACAGGAATTTTTTCCTGATGTTTGGTCCAGTAAAATATTTTAAGGCACAGTGGGGTCTGGCTCTTATTGTTAGAAAGCTGCAAATGCTGTAATAAACAAAAATATCTTTGTCACTGTTAAATTCAAGGTTAATCCCGCTCTACACAAAATGATGACACCTCAGCATTAAACAAAATATTTCACTACACATGAAGTGGCTTTAGTCCTTGTCCACCAAAAACTGTCACAAGAGATTGTATTGTTTAACAGATAATAACATATTAACAAATAGTATGTTTTTTCTGTATGCCTTAAGGTAAGTGTCACCACCTTTTTTGACTTGTGATGACAATTAAAAACAAGAAAAAATGTAGCATGGCACAAAAAGCTATCTTTTTTTTCTTGTCTTCTCTTGAAAAAATGATGTTAGAATTTGACAAGTTAACAGGAATGAAAAAACACTGAGAATGTCATGCAACCACTGCCTAGCATTTGCTGCAGGTAAAACACTGATTTCCAATGTGTCATCCACTTCATATCCCCGCCAACCTCAAGATGAAGCTGTTTCTAAATCAGTAATATCAGTTTTCAGCTCAAATCAGTGAGAATATTTGCATTTCTTCAGATTAAAATAATCCTCAATGGCAACATTTATTATTTTCCATGTAGGATGGGGAAAAGGTTTTTTTGTTCCTTGGTGGGAGTCTACATAACATCTCCATGTGCTCTGTGCAGACCTCCACTGTAGGACTTTAATTTAATGAATTTGTTTAATTATTATTAGGGATGCACGTGGTTAACCGTTTAACCGTTAATCGATAACAGTAACTCTATCGGTCAATTTGGTTTTTAAGCTACGTAATTCAATCAACTCGTGGGGGCGTGTCGACAGGTGCAACACGTGCCATCACGTGCTTTCCATCACAGCCACTTTACAGTGAAGATGAAGAGAGCAAAAAGGAGTAAAGGAGTTCTGTGTGGGACAATTTCGACCAGAAAGGGGAGGAGGTCATTTGCAAATGATGCGGTACAGCGGTATATGTCTAGCCCATGTATTAATGTAACTCGGGCTAGTGTGAAACATGTTAGATTCATGTCTGAATCTCACCTGTCACAGCAGCAGCTGGAGCGCAGCTCTCCATTGAGCCTGTGTGTCTCCATGCACGCTGGCATCATATGAACATTAATCTTACAGATATCAATGAGGGCTCTGCAGATGACACCTGAAGTCACTGACTAGTCTCCTTGGTGTTGTACAGTAGGGAGGGTGTGTAACAAACACATTACATTGAATAGTATTTTTTCATCTCCAGACACGTCGTGGCTCGTCCAGGTTTACAGTCAAATTGTTGGGAATGAAGCTGCATCATCCAGATAAACATTGAGCTACATCACAACTGTTTAAAAATCACATTTCAGATGCTAAAACTTTATTTTGGAAATGAAGCAGAACACAAAGAAATCACCAGCGGGCTCTCTCTTGACATAATTTAAAAAGTAATAGAAGACGATTGAAGCCTACAGAACTGTTAATTATAGCTAAAGCTTGTAGCTTTTATTTTTACATTTTAGATGAGTAATCTAACTATTTGCCATCATTGTAAATCTGCAGTTCAGCACCAGACAGAGCTGAGTCAGTGATTCTCTGATTCCAACATGGAAGTTTCCTTACATGGAAAGCCTTGTCGGAATGGTGGGATGTTTATGTCGGAATAGCAGTATTTCAGGATGGTGATATGTCTAAATGGTAGTATGTTGGAATGGCAGCATGGAAGGGCATTTATATCTTATCGGTTAACAGTTATTAACCGTTAAAGGGCGTCGGTTAACGGTCATAAAAAAAATCCAAAATGTGCATCCCTAATTATTTTGTGTGTAGTAACTTAAAAGCCAAGAACAGCATATATCTGCACACATTGGTAAAATATAAGAAACTCCACACCTATGCAAATGAAACACTACAAACATGTATTAAATATTATTTAATAAATACCTTTTCTGTCCTGACCAGACTCTTCCGAGCTCAGAAAACTGTATAGTTTGGATATACAAAACACAGTGGTCACGTTAGCTTGTCAACAGATCAAGCAACCATTTCAACACAAGTTGCCAGTAAATTTAAGCATAAATTTTCATTAAGTCTTCCATCTGAGCACCTGCATGGTTTCATTATAACAGATCACTAAGCACAGCTTCAAATCTATCATAGACAGAGTACAGGTTTGAAGCATGCAACACTACACAATGACACCTTTTTTTTGTAAAATGTACATTAAAAATGATGCAGCTTGTCAGAACAGATTGGGCTCTGAGTCTATACACAACAACCCTGTTTTTGCCAATGTTTGCCAGTCCTTTGTTTTTTTTAACCATATCTCCACAACCTGCTCATGTGCTGAGCTGGTCACAAGCTTCAAGTATCGGGGTGGACATGGCACCATAAAATACATGAGTCAATGGATTCAATTTTACTTTTACCCACATGCCATTAGGCTGGAAACACTTTGAATAGCATGGTTTGAGAACCATTACCATTCAGGCAATTTAGAACCAATTGGTGTGAACAGATTGGAAAAGTATATTAATAGTCCTATTAGGTTTTTGTTGGTAGCTAAGGTAATAGTCTATAATCTTAGCTGTTTTCTGTTTGAAGATGTAAATTTCAAACACGTGACATAGCTGCCATTTATAGAGAATTAAAGCAACACAGGTGTTTGCACTTATGTGTCTGGTCAGAGGCTATCTGAGGACTGTGTTGGCTGTGTGAATGAAGATTGAGCTTGATTGACAGAAGTAAACTGTATATTTTTTTAATATATATTTTTAAATACAGTAATCTGGTACTGTATTCATTGCAGGGATATGAAGGCTACAGTCTACAGCTCTGCAAATCATGAAGAGAAGGATAGCACAGTTTTTATACATAGTTCTTTATAAATATTAAATGTAACTTGTATAACATTCACAAGTCATATATCTACATGTCACTCTGTGCACAGGTCCAGGTAACCAAGCCTCTACTCACATGTCTAGTGAACATAAGAACTGCTATTTGTTGGCAGCGAACACAAGCAACTCTCATAAAAACAGACCAGACCCACTCTAAGTTGACTTAAGGGACATTGTGAAGATGCAGGTCCCACCCTCGTGGTAATTCATTTGTTTAGTAAAACTATTGGACCCAGGTCAACCTGTATTTGTTTTTCATATTAAACTTTATGGATGCCTCAGTTCCCTACAGCACAGTGGTCTCTGACTGCAGGATGGACTGGGTTCTGGAGTTGCGGTGAAATTGCACCATGTGCTCAGAACTGTTCCTGGAGGTGAGGGCGCTGTTAAAGTGGTGATCTCTGCTCAGGCGGCAGTTAAGACATATGCTCCGCCACTTTCTCTTCAGCTCACCTTGAACCTGCAAAAACAGATGCAAAACAAATTACTGTTTAAAAGGATTTAACCAAATCCAACCACATTTTTAATTATAATTAGGTCTTTTAAAGTTCAGTTAATTTTAACACCACTAATGCAGGGACATAGGAGGAAAGTCCTGGTTGTGTATCACTGCATTTACAAGTTGGACTCTACACTGTGTGACTTGGGCGCATATTATTCAGTAAATGTTAAATTTAACAGGTCAGTATGACTTTAATTTGTTTGGTTTGTGTTCAACATATTTTTTGATCATTTTCAAAGAAAAAATGGGGTTTCATGTTATGAGACTTGAGACTATTTCTCATTGTTCCAATAGTCATAAACAGATACAGTACTTGACAGATAAAAAATGTGTGAGTAGCTCAATCTGAAGTGATTATTATTAATAATAGTGATTATTGATAGTTTATAGCTTCTTGATTTTGCCCGCCAATTGCACCAGATTGCAAAATTAAAGTTAAATGTTCTTTTTAATTCGTTTAACCGTAACCCCCGGAACCCTGGAGGGTGTATTCCTTCATTAAACTGAAATTATTCCACTGGATACAACAATGAATCAAGAGTCAGATAATGATGGTGGAAACAAAGCTTTCCATCGATACCTGCAGTTGTGATGAAATTGGTTTATATAATTGAAAGCATAATTTATATAATTGGATAAAAGGATTAGTTGCATAAATTCCTAGTGTAAACAGAGGGTATAGTGGTAAATTTATCATCCTTCTTACTGCACATGGCACCAAAACTCGCTGATCTTCCCACACTCCTAAAGGTATGAAACAGTGTTATTATTGAATTTATATAGTTTGACTGAGTTGTATATGTACTAGGGGCAACACACGGTGCCACCACACACGACTACTTGATATATTTTATTCCCTTCAAAGTTTATTGTTAGCTTATGTTATTTTTGAAACATATATGTATTTATTTCTGTTCATGTTTTCTTTTTCTTCTCACTGAATGATTTTTGTTTGAATGAATGTGTCCATCTGCCAGCAAATCCATTCATAAAGACGAGGGAGTAGCGCATTTAGGCCCCGCCTACTAATAAAAACCTTACTTCAGTCAGTCAGTCAGTCAGTCATTTTCTATACCTGCTTATTCCTCATTAGGGTAGCACGGGTCTGCTGGAGCCTATCCCAGTGCGTTACAGCGAGAGGCGAGTGCGTGTATTCTAAAAGAAACAATTAAGAAAAGTACCGAACCGAAAACCGTGACCCTCAAACCGCAATACGAATCCTGATTTTTGTGAACTGTGCCACCCCTAATACGTATGCATTAGCCAGTTTGGCTTTCAGACATACATAGATATGTCTAGAGAGGATTCAGTGGCTCCAGACACCAGAAATAAAGAGATTTGCACTCTACCATGGCAACAACTGGAGATCAATGTCTAGTAGACTAACTGCAGCAAAACATCCACTTTAGTTAGAGGAACAATATGTAATATTCACACTTAAAATGCAGATTAAAATGTCTATGAAAGAATAACCCTGTGTTAAATGTTGTCTTGAGTCATGTACTCCCATGATCCCAAATGTTTTTCAACAAATTCAATATCTCTTTGCTCTTGGTGCATGTGTGCACAGCGTTTTTGTTGTGTTTTTCCATCCAAAAAATGGAGCTGAGCTAACTTGATTAGCAGCTTTTCTGCCACGGAAAAAGGCCTAAAAAAGCCTAAAATGCAATGAATGCACCTTCTTTGATGCTGCTATGGTGCACTACAGGGATGAGATCTGAAATACAGCACAGAACCGGTTGGATATAAGGAATGAATTAATGAAAATAGCAACATATATTTTCATTCTCTTTTCTGTAGCTTTTCTTCCATTTGATGTTTCAAAATCAAAACAAGGTTAGACACTTTCAGTGTGTTTGGGCTTTAAGACATGTTTAAGATGTTTTATCCTCAATCTGTTAGGTCATTTTATTTATAGACTAGGAGGAGCAGCAGAAATATTACAGGCAGGATAAAGTCAAATGAGCCCCAGGTGTGTTGCAGTCTGTGTTGTTGCTGTTTGTATAAGAACATTTTTAATGAAGAACAGACAAATTTCAGTTCCAATGAAACAAGTTGCCATTAATTTACTGCTCCACAAATATTACTGCTAAATACCACACTTCAATTAAACTATAGTGTAGAAGAGGAGTTTTCAAATTCATTAATTGTGAGCCTCCCCTTGGAGTAGGTAAAGACAATTGACCCCACCATAATAAATAACAACAACTGATAGCCTTGTGTCTTTTTTTATTTATTTTACATAAATATTGTACATTCATTAAATTGTTAAATTAATTAATAAAGTATGATAAAATACTATGATAAAATAAAATATAATATTTCCTTCTTATTGTAGGCTACTTATAGTGTAACTGCTTCTCCCAGCATCACTGAGCACATATCTCCAGCTGCAGGGAGCAGATATGTTTCTCCATCGCTATGAGGTTTGCCTGCCTTCGCTAAACAGAGAGCTGCATGATAAGATGCCTCCGTTTCCTCTCAAAAAACTCGAGTAGCTTGTTGACTAAATTTATGTGCTTGTTTCCATAAGACTTCACACCTGGCATGGCCGCATACTGTCACTAACCCTAACCCTGTTCTCTGGTCTGATGAGACAAAGATTGAACTCTTTGGTGTGAATGCCAGGCGTCATGTTTGGAGGAAACCAGGCACCGCTCATCACCAGGTCAATACCATCCCTACAGTGAAGCATGGTGGTGGCAGCATCAGGCTGTGGGGATGTTTCTCAGCAGCAGGAACTGGGAGACTAGTCAGGATAGAGGGAAAGATGAATGCAGCAATGTACAGAGACATCCTGGATGAAAACCTGCTCCAGAGCTCTTGACCTCAGACTGGAACAATGGTTCATGTTTCAGCAGGACAACGACCCTAAGCACACACTTGTAGCATCATATTCAAAAAGACCTGAGGCTGTAATTGCTGCCAAAGGGGCATCAACAAAGTATTGAGCAAAGGCTGTGAATACTTATGTAGATGTGGTTTATTAGTTTTTTTTATTTTTTATATATTTGCAAAAATCTCAAAAAAAAATTCACATTGTTATTATGGGATGTTGTGTGTAGAATTTTGATGAAAAAAATGAACTGAATCCATTTTGGAATAAGGCTGTAACATAACAAAATGTGGAAAAAGTGAAGCACTGTGAATACTTTCTGGATGCACTGTACCACATATTATGGCAGAGGTGTGCTATCAGAACCTGCCCATGTAAAACCTCATTTTAAGTAATCAGGATCGCATTTCCTACGTTTTATAGCTCCTGACTCCTCCCTTTATGCTAACTTCTGTTGTGGTGGTAATAGAAAACGACACATTTTTCATTACTAATAGACACATGCATGCACAAAGAACTATCCCACTGGAGATGTTTACAGAATGTGATCGTGATATTTCTTTGTGTGTTTCGTCACGCCTCCCCAGTGGGAGGAGTGCCTCGCCTATTGAAAACCACTGGTGTAGAATAAGCATGTAATCAGCTGAGATCAGACATATTCATGGCAATATTCTACTCATTTTCCTTCCCTAAAACCAACACAAAAAACTGTATATTTTATTAAATAGTGGTAATAAGTTAATAGTAAGTTCAGCACTCCTGATAAAATCTACTAAACACTATATAGTCTACAGTATTATATCATTTAATAGGGGGACAGCTTACCTCACTGTTTAAGAAACAGTACAGAATGGCAACCACCAAACCCTGAAAAAAATCAACATTTAAATCAGAAACTTACATGAAAATTAACACAAAGAGTAATCAAGGAAAATACATTAGCATGGTAATAGAAGTGTGGGTATAAAGAATTTTTAATATAGCACCTGAAAGGATCCGAGAGCCAGGTCAAAAAATATTTTATAATCCTCTGCGATGGATTCACTGAGAGAGACAAAGACCACGTAGTGAATTCCAAACAGAGGAATCAGCAGGAGAGTGGATTTGGCCAAACGCCTGAGAGGAAAACAGACATGAGCAATTCGTGTCAAATGTCATTTTCATTTTATTAACCGTTTAAGACCCATGCTTATAAAATTTCCCCCTGGATTTTTTAATAATCCATCTCTAAACCTCAATGGAGGTTTTATCACACGTGAGGTTCACCTTCCTGACATTTTCCTTCACAAAATCCGCTCATCTGCTCTCTTTCAACACTCTTTCACTACTCGTTCTCCGTTCTGTCACCGCTGTAGTCCCTGTGAATGAAGGGGCTGATTCGCAAGCTTCCGGGAATATGAATCTGTCGAATATGTGTCAAATATCCAATATCAAACCAGTTCAACTGTGGTTGACTATTACTGATAGAATGCACAAAACTTGTGGATATGTTTTGTGCAAATAATGTTATATTCAAGAGAGGTACATTTTTAAAGGTTTGTGTAGGTGTAACCACTGTTGAAAATAGATTTGTAAAACCCAGTATTTGCCAGTGCACAAATCTGGCTACACTATTGTTCTCTGACCTCACTAAAAATCTAGTTTTAAGGATCCTGTTCATAATGGATTTACATGTTTTAAGACTCCTGAAAAACCTATAGACAGTAGATATTTTATTAGGGTTAGGATGTGATAAGCTTGATATAGATATCTCATAATCTAGGAAAATAAAACCAAACTATCTTGAAGTGTACAGCTAAGTGAAAAAACAGTGTTGGAAGACTAAATACTTCAAAAAAACATACCACTCCTGTCAATGTATTGTTTAAACCCCACAGAAGATAATAAAATCCTCCCAGATAGTGTCTCTCTCCAGCTGTCGACTCTCGACACTGAATGTTACTGACACACTCTACACTTATCCTAACAGAAGACACTGCAGTGGAACAAACTGGGCTTATCCAGGCTCATCACCACATCATGCCCCTGAACATCAGATTTGTACAGCTGCAGGACATGAGGATACCTGACCAACCTGAATTAAATTGCCTGAAGGTTAAACACTCAGCCTCTGACGGAGCCAAAACTCAAAGTGATACCGTGCCGCTCCGTAGAAGGATAGCAGTTCCTCCCCTATTACATTTTGTAAAAGCTGCATCATGAAAACACTATCTTGTTGAATGAACGTCTCGAGTCTTATCTCTCTAGATCTGTTTCTTTTAGTAATTTTCTTAGTGTGCATGTTGAAAGAAATATAGTATCAAGATGATTTTTGCTGTTCAAGTTCTTCAGAAAGTATCACCTTTGTGACGTTTGAGATACCTGTATTGTGATTGGTCGTTTCCACCCACATCAGGGCACCTCAGCTTCTGAACCAAGATCCGAATGATGCTGATGAACAAGAGGAAGTTCACCTTGGAGATAGAGACAAGCAGCAGGAATATTAAAAAGAACTCAGGGGACAAAGAGGCCTGTAAGGGCTGAATTTATTCTGCTGTGTTTGTTATTGCAGTTGCAGCTTAATTATTGCCTGCAGATCTTATCAAAGCATTTGATCATTTTAATGCCAAAACTATTTTAAAATGTTGCATCACCCACTGAAAATAACAGGAATGTCACCATTTTGCTTGAGGTTGTCACTGCAGGGACTTCTGCAGGTGCATTAATCGCTGCTGTTGTTGGACATTCTTAGAATTATGCGTGAAATATTCCGCAGAACTTTTTGTAAGATGAATCATCTTATGAAAATTTGCTCTTGTGCTGCTATTTGCAGTTGCTAATTAAATAAAACAACACCACAAATTATGATTGTGTTTGACCAATTGACTGGTGTAACGACAACAGGTCTGTAAAGCTCCACTAAAGAAAGGCATGATCAGATGCTAAAATTAGCTTGAAATTAACTTGGAGATTCTTGAGAATCTCTTCATACTCAACTTTATAAACTATGAGAATTTTAGTAAATCCATTTTTTTTTTTAAGATTTGATTTTTTGCCCCTAGGCTTCTTAATTAGTAAGACCTTCATGTCCTCTTCAGAGTAACCATCTCCCACTTGGACTGTTAAAGGCTGAAAGAGCATAAGGTGGGACCTGACTCTGCAGGAAAGAGGAGATACACTCAGCAGGAAGTCCTGTGAAATTAATAACATGACAACAAACTATGTCACTGTTACTAGATGCCAGAACTCTTTCTGGCATCCTGGCAGCTCCCTGGTGCAGTTGGATTTATTAAACCATTTATTAGGGGTTAAAGGTTTCCAAAAAGGTAATGAAGCTCAAGTAACTTCAACTGGAAATATTGGAAATATAATTTACAGACCTTTGCTCGTGAATATCCCCTAAGGCAAGAATCCCTTTGTTCTGCAGAAATACTTTTGATGCATGAGTTGTGACATTTTAATAACTGCTGAACCGGCAAAATGACTACAGGCCTGTGTGTAGTCAGGGTGGTCGGATTAAAAATCAATATGGGTTCATGTAAGAAAATAAAACTAAAATAAGATCAAGCAAGAAGACAAAGACAAGTAAAATTACAAAAAGTGATAAAGGTTCTCAGGTAATCAATAGATTTCCCACTTGATGCTTGATGTCCACTTTATGTTGGTGAATAAAAGAATGTAA
The DNA here is from genome assembly GCA_030544235.1 of Lepturacanthus savala. Taxonomy (NCBI): domain Eukaryota; kingdom Metazoa; phylum Chordata; class Actinopteri; order Scombriformes; family Trichiuridae; genus Lepturacanthus; species Lepturacanthus savala. Next base: position 3,162,697 of record CM060461.1, read on the forward strand.
CATTATCCCAGCAACACCTGTAACTTTGATGAAACCATCAATTTTTCCATTTAAATGCTTCTTGAAACACCTGCAGAGAAACTGGAGGTAATCGACCTCAATTTACCATGATGGAGAATCCGATTGGCCCATTGATCACCCAGTTGGGGGTGGGATTGTCATTTCTCTCCCAGCATCTGAAAGCACACAACAAAGGAATGAAGCAACAGATTTATATGAAGTTTGTGTCGTACACAACAGCATCTAATAGGAACATCCAGCTAGAAGCCATGTGACAGATTCTCATGAAAAGTCTTTAAGTCATTTTGTTCAGATTTAATATGAGCCTTATAATGACTTGACCATCATTTAGTCATTTTATCGTAGGTACAAAACTTCTTCATTGGACTTTATTTCAGAAATGTATAGAAGCAACTTAAATGTTTCAAGCTTTCACTTGAAAGACTAACAACAGTGGCAGACTGTTGACTGGATCTGATTCGTAGCTACAAGAAGATCTATTTTTAATCAAATCAACTTATTAACTGTATCTCACAGTCTTTATGAGTAGGTCAGGTGTTGAAAGCTCCTGAAGTTGCTATTGGATTACTTTGTCAAAGTATTTTTTTCATTTTGTCTCAAGTTTCATTATCATTCTCCAGACAGAGTCTGCTCACTCTGCTGCCTTCTATGATCAGACTGATGCTTTGTAATTGCTTTTGGGAGAGTTGTTTCAGATTTGTTTTTAGAAATACGCCCACTTACTGTGACTCGCATCACTGAGCTGCAGAGTTGGCTGTAATAATGTGCAACAGAAGATCTGTGACACCAGACTCATATGATGACAACTCAATGCAAATCCCACACGCTGAATTATGTAATAAAGCGCTCCCTGACATGTGGGATATTTGTCTTGTTATAATGTAAACCCAGCTGCAGCCACATATTTTCTGCTGACTCATTCTAATCGATGAAATATAATTTGTGGACGCTGCTTCATACCACTCTTTCTTATGTGATTGAAATTCCCTGTCTCCTACTATATGATAGAGGAGGAGGAATTAATTAACAACTCCACAGAGTGAAAGAGAATGGAACCACATCAACCAGATGCCAAAGAAATTACACATAATCATTAATACGGAAGCAACATGTGGCCTGTTCGATCATGTGATCCAATTCAAGGATGTTAAAAAACTCAAATTACAAATCATCATTCCATGTTAATGAGGGATTGTTTGCTGTTGCCACTCACCCTGTGTCCTCCAGATAAATCCTCGTCATCGCCCACGCAAAGACGAACACTGTGGGGATTCCTGCAAACACATGCAATACTTGTTGAGTATTCAGTTCATTGTTAAAACAGAGATCATCAGACTACAGTATAACCACATAGACTCCAATAGCATAGATACAAAACATTACTTTAACACCAATTTAGAACCTCATAAGATGAGGAACCACAATATTACATATATTTTGCATTTGATTTAACCCAATTGTTTATTATTTCAATATTAATGATTGTGGATAAAGGTGTACCTCAAGGTTCATTTATTTAAATTCTATGCTGATGAGAGTTATATATTCCTCCAAGGCAGGTATCTCACAAATTCAATATATTACAGGCCAAGTTTGAAGCTGTTCAGAAATGTTTTTATTTCAACAAAAACTCTTACAAAAAGACACAATTCCTCACTTTTAACCATTCATTTCATAGAAGAGATAAAGTGGAGGAATTTAAATCCCCAGGTCTTTGGCTTTATCCTCAACTCTCTCTTAACCCATTAAACTCCAGGGTCCCCCCATGAGATTGCTCCACTAATCATGTACAAATATAGTCAAGCTATACATCAAATTAAACAGGAGAAACTCCACTACAAGCACATATAAGTCATATTTACACACATCAAACACAACTCTAACGCCAAGCAAATTAATGAAAAAAACAAATTAAATATGAAAAACCCACTCTCCACATTTTGATGGCTAGTGCTCCGATACGTCATGTTACACAAACAAATGAATCATCATATCTCATATGAAAGCTGAGACTGTGACGAGTCCAACGGTACCATCAGTGTAGCTTTATGACAAAAACTCAGTAAACTAGCAGCCAAAAAACACATAAGAAGTTGCTTGTTTGAAGCAACTAACAAAAAATGTGTTTTTTTGTTGCTGTTTTGGGATGAACATTTTTTGGAGAGCAATAAATGGTCGTTTTGTGTCAACCAACCCTGTGTTTTTCCAAGATATACGCTACTTACTATGGGTATGTCAATATCGAGCAGAAACCTAAACAAAAGGGCTGAAGTTGAAGGGCTTAAGTCCCATGTTAGCTTAAATTCACAGAAAATAAATGACATCCTGAGAATACTTTATTGCTCAGTAAACCATTTCACCCTTTGGGTCGGAAAAAATATTTCATTTACTATTAACCATAAACCAGAATACCCCAAAAACAAGTTACAACTTTATTCTCTGAATGTAATTTACAATAATCTCTGTAGATTTATTTTCTGTGCCACGTTGGTTGTGTTATTTGTATAGTTTATTGTCCTTTTGTAATATTTGGACACTTTTCATATTATGTTTTATCATCTCACCATTTTCATTTTCTTCACTCATGATCATCACTCATCACAACCAGAGGTTATAGTTATAGTTTGTAGTTTTAAGAACCATAAATCATCTCAATATACTGTAACATCTCCTCTTATCTCTCTGCAGGTTAAGACAAAAAGATATTTATATCAATGAGCCTCTCCTCCGATTGGCTGATTTGAATGGCTGCAAATGGAAGGCTGGTTGGTGACTGTATAGTTGTGACATCACAGAACTCCTGACGGCTGTGCTGTTTGAGGCTCAGTTATGATATTGTCAGTAAAATAGTTTGTGTGATGTTTTCACCTTAAGAAAAAAAAGGGATGTAATGATACGTTAATGAGTTGTAGTTTTACCCCCTGCCACAAGGTGGCTGCAGATATTATAGACCTCCGTGATTTGGAAGTCATCAGTAGATGAAGAATTAACATATCACGGTGAACCTGTATCCTGACCAGCAATGTTAATAAATACATTTAGTGACGAACCAAAGTTTCTACCCACACATTCGTAAAATCAAAAATATATTCAAAACTCACTTTATATGATATGGGGCTTTTAAACCAAGCTTTAGCCGATAGATAAACATTGAACACAGCTCAAGCTGCCAGAAACATCCAGCAGACTCAGAGCGACATAATCCTCCTATTGAAACTGTCAGAAGTTGCTGTGTGTTATGGATGTCAGCTTCATGGCTCCCAGCTACAACACAGGCTGCTGTTCTCCACGTTCACTCCCATCATGCAGCTCAATACATTATGTCGTAGCAGTACAACATGATGGTAAGTTCTGCTTTATAATGTAACGCTGTAATAAAACAATATTTAGATAATTTAGTTAAAATAGTTCATTTTCATGTAGTTCATAATAACTCATTTGGGCTAAAAACAAAGATTAGGTTTTTAAAAAAAGGTCTAAATATATCTGTGAGTGTGTTAAAGTCAGGAGTTACACATTGGTTAATTGTTATTGGTCAATGGAAAGGAACTATGGGTAATGTAGTACTGCTTGTAACATTTGGTATGAATGTTTAAACTTTGTGAATGTAACTTTAATGCACTGTAAATGTTTCATTAGAGAAGTGAAATGTGAATGTAAGGTCATTGTTTTGAATAATTGTGGAAAACAATCCATGTGTGATTTTATACGATGATGTGGGGTTAAAGGATCATTGCAAGGGGAAAAAGGAGAGGACAATAAGACTGGGGGCAGCCAGTTTTTTTTCTCAGAAGATTGGATGGAGCATGAGACAATGTGTGCGAGTAGTAATGTGAAAAGCTTTACATAAATTGGAAGCAGTTTTAGTTTCATTTCATGTTTTAATTACTGTGTACTTGAATTGGAAACACTGTAGGTGAATTGCTGAATCTCTGTGAATTCGATGGCACGTTTGGAGTGGTATTTATGTTAATCTCCGAGAGGGGAAGACTAGTAGCCGTGTGAGGATGGCAAAGACTTTGAAAGCTTGAAAAGAGGCAAAGAAGCTAAAACCTTCTGGTGATATTTAGATGGCATTCATCACATCAAACACCTTTAACATAACACGCAGCCATTTGATCCAATATCAACATATAAAGTATTGATTCCGTACCCCAGCCGATGAACATGTAAACGATGAAGTGTCGGTTCTCAGAGAAGATGACGACCAGCAGCGTGTGGAGGTACAGGCCCTCCACCAGCAGCCAGAAGAAGTTGGCCATGATGAAGTAGTGGAAGAACACCAGGCTGGCTTTACACCCCACCTGAAAACACATGGGTTGAAGTGTTTTCAACATTGCCGTAAAAGGGATTATATAAAGGTCAAGAGGGGAAATAGTGGAAGAAGTTCTTAAAGAACCGAGAGGGATCTAATGGCTGCTGGAAACTCAATAATGGCCTTGGCTTAACTTGTGTCCATGAACTTCAAGAGGAAAAACTTCCACAGGAAGTTAGTTTTCCTAATCAGCTATGGCTCTTTAATTGAGCCTCAACTGCCAAATACTACAGGTTCACCCTAATAAAACATAAGGGACTCTTAAAGGTGACAGGAACCTACTTTACCTTTAAAATAAAGCACACATCACACAGTACTGATTTCAATAATATATACATGAATTAAATCTAAATCAATTAAACATACTTTTCACAGCTTATTAATTAACCATCACCATGAAATCACTTCCATATTTTAATTGAAATAAATTTAAATAATTTTTAAGAAGAAAATGTTGAAATTGTCTGATTCCACCTTCCTAAATCTGATTATTTTCTGGTTTCTTTAGTCTTCTATAATAGTAAACTAATGGTCTTTGAGTTGTGGACAGTTGGTCTGCGAACTTTATTGACAAAGCTGCAGTGAACAGGCGGCGATGAAAGTTACGAACTCAACAAAAACTCTACACTCAATCTTCGCACTATGACTAACTAAGGTCCCTTACTACTCTCACTATCAGTCATCAAAAACTAAAGTGGAACAAAAAAGTGCTTCAAAGTGGAGGGAATATCTAATAAAACCATAAAACCAACCAAAATTGCATCACCAAAGAGGAGAAAACACTCTGATCTTCCTATGAATAAATTTGCCTAACTTCACTATCTTATCTAGAAACAAAAAACAATCCCGAAGGATGAAAAACTACCAGAAACAATTTAACATGAACAGAAAATGATCCCGCAGGACGAAAAAGTTTAAAAAACACTTAACTAGACTAAATCTAGAAACTATGAAACTTACAAAAGAAAAACATCACAAAGGTAAGAATCAGGTGAGGGCCGTGGTTTCAAGGCAGGTTTTGGTGCACAACGAACGAAGATACTTCTTTTTAAAAGGTTGCTGTCTATGATGTTATGAGTGTGTGTTGCTGCCTGCAGCAAGCTGAGGACAGAGGTGCCAGCCTCACCAGTGATGACTGATGGGAGCATTGTGTGTTCTGGTTAAAGAGGATGTCGTCTTTCACCAGCACCGCCACTGCTCTCAGGATGAAGGAGAAGAAGAGGTTGAGGTGGATGTAGTTCCTGGTGCAGTGGAGCTTCCTGCAGAGATGTTACACACACAAAACACACAAGTGATGGAAAAAAGAACCTTTCATTTTCCTATATGTATATCTGTGCCAATATTATGTTTCACAGAATTAGAAAAAAATGTGGTCATTTGTATTTGGCAAACACTAGTAGTATATGTAAATATTTGGGCTGGTACATATCAGCCAGATATATGTAGATATTCTATGAATTCACAGTTGATTTATGTAAAAAATAAAGAAACATTTGGACGTAATGTGTGAAACTAAAACATTCAGCTATTTGCCTCCAACCGCTTCACTGTGGCTATAGTGGGAAGTAACCAGATACATGCACTTAAGTACGGTTTGAAGAAAGAAAAAACCAAAGGGACAATTTTGAGGTACTTCAAGTCAGTATTACCATGTGATGCTACTTTATACTTCACTCAACTATGTTTTAGAAGGAAATGTACTTTCTCATCTTAAGATACTTTTTAGATTAAGATTTTAATTGTTTACATGAAATGAATATACTCTGATATTCTATTATCTATATTGTATAGCTGACAGCATTAGTCAGCACTATATTAATATTCTACCGGCTGTTTAAATTGTCTGCTTTTTTAAAAACACTTTATGCATTTTGAGTGAAGGTAGTATGAATATACTGCATTATTATTATTATTATAAGACATATCATACAGTTACCAAATATGTAGTATTATTACTATCAATCCACCCAAAGTATCTCAAATTGTTTCCACACTAAAACATGAAAATATTGTCACATGTATTTAGTGATTCAAAACAAGTAGTACAATACAATGTAATATAATCATATAACAGTACAATGAATACATTTTAAATACAATACTTCTGTAATTTTACTTAAGTAACATTTTCAATTTAGGATTTCTACTTGTAAAGGAGTATTTTTGATGGTAATGTTTCTATTTGTACCTACGTAAGCATCAGAGTACTTCATCCAGCACTGGCTAGTGGTTATTGAATTAACCACTATATTAACCACAATGCAAAAGTTAACTCAACTTTTAAAGCAGCATCTGATAGAAACAATAAACTATATGAAAGATTATTTTCCACTGTAATAGAAGATTTTAACTTACTTCCCAGAAAAGGCTTCAAGGATAAGAAGGACTCTGTTCTCTTTGCAGGAATAATGTCTCTGTGAAAGTGGGTTGTATGTTAAAAAATTCTAATTCCAAAAACAAGTGTTGGAAATGTGGATATTGTCTCATAATCAGCCTGATATCCAGGCCTGTATGGTATTTTCAATAGCTCTGCAGTGTTACGGCTAAGAATACATCTTTAACTCAATGAGAATTCCTGGATTCATCGTATTTCATCTTCTCACCAGTATCTCTAGTAACACAAGCAGATGCCGTTTTTATTAAAATGCAGAGCTTCTTTTCACCGATACAGCGTCTGCTTAAGCTCCATCATGCAGCATCTCTTTATCCTCTGCTAATCTGCCGGATTTCTCAAACTGCAACCAAAAGACTATTGGGGATGTGCTGTTATTTCCCTGAGGACTCAAAATATGAAATACTCTACCTTCAAACTCAGAGTAGTTTTTTTTTTCTAAAGATATTGAAAGACTAAATGTGATCGGGCACCCTCTGATCAGCTGATGCCCTTCATATTTCTTTCGCTCCTGCCCTTCAAACAGCCTGAGTCTGTCCTCCTTATATTTAACCTGTATATTTAAATTGATTGACTTTAATTTTCTTTAATTTAATTTTGTTTTCCGATTTATGCTTACTTGATACATGAGGATTTCATTTTAACACCGGCTGTGTTCAGCTACCAATCAAGCTACTGTCACTTTCAAATTTACGTATTCATGAAATCCTCCTAAAAGTGAATATGAAATAAGCCTTCGTTAGGGATCAGTCAATAAAACCACAAAAGTCAAATGTAGAGTTTTGATAATTGTGGAAGAGGAAGAATATAAATGACTGAATCATCATCATCATTATAATCTCTCTGCTGTCGAGAGTTTGTGATTCATTTTTTTTCTCAAACTCAAGATGTGTCAAGTCAAATGTGGCTTTAGAAACGTTTTCAAGGGATTCATTTTTTTTTTTTTTCTCAAAGATAAATAATGTATGCATATTAATCCTTCTGAGTTCAAATGATTCACTGCACTGGCCCTTTACAAATTAAACCCCAACAGTAAATATAAAAAAGCTCCAATATTAAGAGAATAAAATTAAATCCAATTTACTCATGAACTGAGAGGCTCAAACACACACACACACACACGTTGATAATTAGTTGATAAAGCTGTAAAATGAAAATTTTGTTAATGGCCAGTGCTTGTTCAATTAAAACCCAATTAAACCAACAGCTTATCCTGAGACTCTGCTGACGTGGCAATCAGAACAGGAAGATAAAAAACACGAGAAACAAAGACCTAAAAACTGAGCGTGAAATGAACACCAGTCTTCTTCTGCCACTAATAGAAATTGTTTAGGCCCCTCTGGTTTTATTTAATGTATCATTTCAGTATTTGGTCTCACCGGAACAGACAGAGGATGGCGCTCCCTGTGGTGAGAGCAATCAAAGACAGACTGTGACCCAGCGTGTACAATGTCTGCACGACCATGTAGAAAACCAGCTGCAGAAACACACACACAGAAGAGGTTATTAAATTAGATTATTAAACTTTCATCATCACTCACATTTACTCAGTTCATGTGTCAGTACAGGAAAATGATCCTGGAGGAGGAGACGCTGTTCTTTACTGAAAGAAGTGGTTAAGAATAAATAAATATAAAGTTACAGAAAAACAGTCCAAAAACTAACAATCATCAGTTTATTATAGAAGACTAAAGAAACCAATAATCAAGGGGATTTGTATATTTACTTCTTAAATACACATTTTCTTCTTGTCAGGCCTCCTCCAAAAAAAACAATACTATAGGGAAATGGAAGACAGATTAAGCAACACGAAAAAAAATAAAGAAACATATTTCTAAGTGTTTTAGGTCCTGTCAGTCCCAGAACGAAAGGAGGACACATACAGAAGTCAGGTGTACAGGTTTTATTGTTCCCGGACTGCAGCGACAAGGAGCTGTAAAATGTGCAACAAAACACTTTCCTATAAACTAAATACTCTATCTACCTAAGATGTCTAAGTACGCTCACAGTATCATAGTAAAAAAAAAAAAGAGAAACTAATCTCGAAAAGAAAAACACTTTGCCAAAAGTGGGAAGGAAAGACTAGAAAGATTAACCAAAACAAACCCACTCCAGAAGGAGGAAAACACTATAATTATCTATCGCTAATCTAGGTAAACTATCTAAGGCTGAAAACAAAAACAATGCAGCAGGACAACAAGGCTATAAAATACTATCTTTTCTTAATCTGAACAAAGGCTATGAAAACAACAAAAAATACTACACACTGGCAAAAAGGCTGAGACTCAAGAGCTAACTTGGGTGCAATTACGCAAACAAACAAAGACACTTCAGCACAAGACAAGGGGAGACACAGAATATGAATACACATGGAGGGAAATTAGGAACAGGTGAACACAATCAGGAATCAATGACGGTGATCAGACTGGTGACACATGAGGAAGGGCAAGTGACCTGAAACCAGAGGAGAGTTAGATTTTCAAAATAAAACAGGAAATGTACATGACGAGAAACCCAGACAAGACAACCTCACTGCTGCGACAGGTCCAACACTTTGGTGAATAATAATATTAAATGTGTAAAAAATACTTACTCTTAATCTGTGACTTGGATTGCAACTCAGTGTTTTTACTCATCTAATGTTCTTGTATTATATATTTGTCTGCTCCCTTTAATCTGTTTTTACAATAGAAGAAAATGTTCTCATTATTTGGAAAAAACTGCCCAAAGAATGATCAGTATAATTCTGAGGAGACGATAACTACTCATGACTCACAGCATTTCAAGTGTCAGACATTATCAGTGTAACTGTTGTTTATGGCTGTAGATCTGGCAACACTGGCAGAATTTGCTGCAGGCAAAGCTCAGTGATGTGACTCAAAAAGAGAGAGAGAGGCACCCAGACGCCACAAAGGGAAACTCAGTGGTGCCGTTCATGACCCAAACGAAGTCAAACATGTGAACAGAAGGAAGCAAAGATCCAAAACACAAGAGCAGATGTTTCATAGTTTTTTTTTATAATTGAGGAAGAAATAAAACAAAGAAAAGACCAGATATATCAGGTTTTTCCACCTTTCATTTTAACTGTTTAATAAAACTATTAAATGAACATTTAAGGTCTCGTGATGACTTTTCAGATTCAGAGAAGACCTCAAGACGTATGAGAACCTATGAATGCAACATGTTGGACTCTTTCTTTTGATCTTGAAATATAAACTGTAAACATCTGGATATCTTTGGTGTATATATTGTCACCCATTACATTTCAAATACGTCTGAAAACATGCTCTGAATTTGCTGTGTAAAGAGATTCATTTTTGACAAACTACCTTAATATACAGTACAGACAACAGTTTGGACACACCTTCTCATCAATGTGTTTCTTTATTTTCATGACTATTTACATTGTAGATTCTCACTGAAGGCATCAAAACTATGAATGAACACATGTTTATTGTGTTATGTACTAAAAAAAAGGGAAATAACTGAAAACATGTTTTATATTCTAGTTTCTTCTAAATAGCCACCCTTTGATCTGATTGATAAAGCAAGAAATTCCACCAATTAACCCTGATAAGGCACAACTATGAAGTGAAAACCATTTCAGGCGACTTCTTCTTGAAGCTCATCAAGAGAATGACAAGAGTGTCTAAAGCAGTAATCAGATCAAAGTGTGGCTATTTTGAAGAAACTAGAATATAAAACATGTTTTCAGTTATTTTACCCTTTTTTATTAAGTACATAACATCATAAACATGTGTTCATTCATAGTTTTGATGCCTTCAGTGAGAATCTACAATGTAAATAGTCATGAAAATAAAGAAAACACATTGAATGAGAAGGTGTGTCCAAACCTTTGGCCCTGTACATTAAGAAAAATTAAGATCATTCTAAATGACATTCTAAAACTGATTTATTTATTTATTTAAAAAAATTGTTGCATGAGTGTGAAATCAAGCAGAATTCAGATTACAGGAGGTGCGAGGAAAAATTCTCACTAAAGTTTCACGATGTGACTGCTGCTACAACCCACAACTACTAACCAGTCAATCAATCAACCAATAAATCAATCAATCTGTTTTATACACAGAATTACACACTTTTCAAAGTATGTTTAAGTATTCTTAAAGGATAAGAGGTTCACACTTTTTCCAAATCTGTCTTGTGTTCTTGCTTGCTCTGAGTTAGTCAAATAAAGACGATCATTCCCAGTTACAGTGTTTTGGTAAAGAAAAAAGAACTCATCTGTCTCGACGGACATTGTTTTCCTGTTCAGCTACAGCGTTCGGGCTCTTTTTGCAATTAATCAGGATATAAAATATGAGTCTCTTGTGTTTCAGCACAGATGTGATGCAATAAGGCGTCTGTGACTGGAATGAAGTTTTGCATCAGCTCATTACTTCTGTTGGAGTGTGAAGATAGAAAGTGTTTTGTTGTTAATAACGATTGTAACTGGCAAGAAGAGCTGAAGAACAGAACATGTCCAAACAGAAACAAAGAGATTGAAATCAAAAGAAAAATGTGTGTGTGTGAGTATGTATGTGTGTGTTATCTTGCTCCCTCAGAAAAAAGGGGCCTGTGTTTGATTTCCTCTCCATAGTTCAAAGAGTTTGCTTGACAAGAAGCTAAAACTATGTGTCTGCCATCTTCCACAGGTCACTCATGCTATCTCTTCACTTTGTCTGAGGACATCTCTTCTCAAAATGTGTAAATAGCTTCTTTCAGACAGCCATTATAATGTAAATCCAAAGCTATATGGTCTCATGTTGGAACAAAAATCACTTTGATCTAAAAGTTACGACGACAATCTTCCTGTTCAGAACTTTCGGACTAATAGTACCGTGAAAACTACAGCAAAGTGAAAAGATTGCGAATTTATAGAGTGTAAGCATGGGGCTTTAACAAGGAAAAATAAAATGGAAGAAAGGCACTGATTATCACTGATTAAGCTGCAACAAATATTACTGATAAAAGTAAATCTTCACATATTTGTATAAATTTATTAAATAAATTTTTTCATTCATCTTCTATACCCGCTTACTCCTCATTAGGGTCACATGGTCTGCTGGAGCCTATCCCAGCACATTACAGGTGAGAGGCAGGGATACACCCCAGATGGTCACCAGCCTATCATGGGGCACACACACCATTCACTCACACACTCACACCTATGGGTAATTTAGTGTCTCCAATTGACTCTAGCTGATGAAAACCCACGCAAATGGGGAGAACATGCAAACTCCACACAGAAAGGTCTCAGACCCAGGACCAAGGAGGTCTTGAACCTGCGGATGAGGAGACAAGAAAAGCACAAAAAGGGAATAAGTGAATAATGCAAAGAGAGAAAAACATGATATGGATAAAATACACAAGCAGTTTAAGACTTCAGGTGATTCAGAAAATGATGGAGAGATTCTCTTGGTGATTTTCAGGTCTGAAGGCGTTGAGATCCAAACAAGACCAAGCAACTCTCACCATACTTGATGAGAAGAGTACCACTATAATAGTGGACAGTGTCACAAGATATGCAACGCCTCTCCTTTGAAAGATGAAAGTAGCTCTGCCCTGTGTATCACCCGCTGCTGTGATGCCCCTCCTCCACTCCACAGAATGCTGTCTATCGACCAATCCTGAGCTTGCTGAAGTCTACAACCGAGAAATAAACAAGCTAGGGGATGCAGGATATGCTGAGCGGATCACCAGCGAGGAGGCCAGTCATTCTGCCAAATCCTGGTACATTCAACACCACTTAGCACACCACAATGGGAAGGCAAGGTTGGTGTTCAATTGCTCCTTTCGCTACCAGGACAGCACTCTGAATGATGACCTGCTACCAGGGCCCTCTCTTGGGGCGTCGCTACTAGGGGTTCTGCTCTGATTTCGAGAACATGGGGTCTCCATCAGTGGAGACATAAGGGCTATGTTTCATCAAATCAGACTCCTTCCTGAGGACCGCCCACTTCTCCGCTTCCACTGCCGCGACATGGACAGAGACAGACCACCTGACATCTGTGAATGGCGTGTCCTGCCATTTGGCAAGATTTGCAGTCTGTGTTGTGCCATCTACGCTGTGCAGTGTCACCTCCTAGCAAAAGGTGGATTTGAGATCAGGCAGTGGGCATCCAACAGGACCATGGTAATCTCTCACCTCCCGACTGGGGCGCGATCAACAATATCTGAGCTGTGGCTAACCACTGAAGGAACTGGCCCCAGGGAATCCACTGGTTTGGCATGGCATGACAGACACACTGGGTTATAAATGCCAGCCTGTATCTCCCAAACAGCCCACTATGAGAAACGTGTATAGGGTGCTTGCCTCGCAATATGACCCACTTGGATACATAATCCCTTTCACTACCCGGGCCAAATTCCTGGTTTCAAGCCTTGTGGGCCACAGAGAGACAGTGGGACGAGCCTATCGCAAATGAGTTACTTCCAGTGTGGGAAGGTGAGTTCTCTCAGTTGCAGAACATAGTTTTTCCCCACTGTCCCCACTGTCAGTGATGCAGATACACATTTTCTATGATGCCTCGGAGAAGGCATAGAAATCAGTCGCCTACCTGTGAGTGGAGGATCCAGATGGATGCATCACTGTGTCATTCATTATGGCCAGGTCACGACAGACAATGCCCCGACTTGAATTATGTGTTTCACTTACAGGAGCTTAGCTGGCCAAGCTATTACAGACTGAACTGACTTTGCTCATCCAATCATTGGTGCTGTGGTCTTACTCAACTGGACCTTACTACGTCTGGATCATGGAGATACATTAACACCAACTTGAACCTGGCTGATGATATTACTCGTGGGAAAACCCCCTTGACTTGTCCCAGCCAAGCCGCTGGAGTCGAAGGCCTTAGTTTCTGTATCAGTCCTCAGACCACTGGCCAGTGCACCCTTCAGTGCACACAGAAGAACCTGATGAGTTGAGAGGTCAAACTTTCTGTTACCACATTTCCACTACCAGCAGCGCTGATCCAGACCCTGCTGAATACAGTACATGGACTGAACTACTGCAGGCTACCTATCAGGCAGCCATCTAAGTGCTCTCAGCCCCGAATACGATCAAATAATATGTCTCATTGGAGTTGGTGGTCACCTACGCAAAGCAGAGAGCCTGATTGGAGACAGCCTTCACCCTGTTGTCATCAACCCTGATCATCCAATCACTCAGCTCTTGGTGAAAGACTACGCCCACTGTCTGCATCATGCTGGCCCCGAGAGAATCTTTGCCGAGATTCGGAGGAATTACTGGAACCTACATGGTCGCCAGGTTATAAAGAAATACTGTGTGGAATGTTGTTTCCGGATCAACAAACCCCTGTTCTGGTCCACCAGGGTCGACTGCTTCGGATGAAGATAGGAAGGAGGCATGAGAAACGGTGGGGCATTATATTTCAATGTCTTACTACAAGATACGTCCACCTTGATCTATTGCCACACATGGACACCGACTTGTTCTTACTAGCCTTGGGTCGGTTTCATTTCAAGAAGAGGAAAGCCATACACGATCTTATGTGACAGAGGCACCAACTGGAATGGAAGAGCTTGACCCTCCATTAAAACAACAGTTGGCAGACCAAAGCATCACATTCAAGTTTAATCCTCCTCTCTCACCCTGTTTCAGTGGCGTGTGGGAGAGGGAGGTAAGGTCTGTCAAAGCCTCCCTCCAAATCATGCTGCGGGACCAAGTTATCAGAGGAGGTGTTGTCGACTGTCCTTGTGGAGGTAGAGGGTATACTTAACTCAAAGCCCCTGGGATACTCCTCTTCTGATCTGGCAGAAGAGCGGCATGATGCATTGTTTTCTCAAGCCAAATATGGTTCCAGTGAACTTCTAGGTTGCCGGTGGAGGCATATCCAGGTCCTGGCAGACTGGTTCTGGATCCAGTTTACCCGCCAGTACCTTCCCGACCTTCAGCACCGTCAGAAGTGGAGGACCCCTACGGTCGACCTCTCTAAGAATCAAGTGATTCCTAGGGTGCTCTGGCCCATAGGAAAGGTCACTACAGTTCATCGCAGTGATGATGGAACAGTTCGTTCGGCAGATGTCAACATCAAGGGGACAGTTTACCCTCGTCCGATTACTAAACTGGTACCGTTCCCCAAGATGCCGGAAGATGATACAGACACCAGGATATCTTAACGACAGCAGGGACCCGTAATTCTACACATTCACGAATGAATATGGGGGCCGGCTGTTGTGAATTCGCTGCTGTGAGGAGTTTGCGTTGCAGTGGGCTGCTCCAGGCAGAGACTTTGGACTGTTTGCGCATGCGCAGTATGTTCTATAACTTTATTAGTAAGTACAAACCAGTCAAGACATGTCGCCGTACAACAGTGTGTGTCAGGGATGATGTAAGTTGTGTTATGTGTTTATATTTGTATGTTATGATTTATTAATATCGCCAGGTTAATAAGCTCAGTTCGCTTCAGCGCGATGTTAGCGTGACAAATCGATCATATCGATTGATACCAGGGCCATTAAGTTTAGCTTGGTGTTTGTGGCGCCAGGCTGTTGTGCTGTGTTTAATTATTCTAGACTGACACCTATGGATGATTTTGTTCACTCTTACTTCATGTTACCCTATTATTAATATTGTTTATTATTGTTTTCTTTGCAGACATCACAAACCACATACACATAAGTATGACAGTGTCCTGTTTATTCAACGGCCGTCAATAAAGTCATCAAAGGAGAGAAGTTGCTGCGTCTTCTCTGATTGGAGGATTAGGCCAGTTCTACACAGCCAGCACATCATCACCAAAGCCGTTCCCTTACAATCAGTTTCTGTTTTTTCCCAGATGGGGCTCTCGGTGACACGAAGGCCGAGGAACTTGTGGCTGTCAGTCTCGTTGATGGTGAGTGGCTGCTGAGAGGGGGCTCTCTTCCTTTCATCCACAATGAGTTCTTTTGTTTTTTCTATGTTAAGAACAACGTCATAGTCCTCTTCATAGACAGTGATCCTGTGAACCAGTTCCCTGTATGCATATTCATCCCCTCCTCTGATAAGGCCCAGGATGGTTGTGTCATATACATACTTAATGATAATGTTGTTGCTGTATGGGGGGGGGGGGGGCACAGTCATGTGTGTAAAGGGAGAAGAGTTTAGGTCAGATCAGATCAGAGCAGATCAGTAGCAGCAGATCAGTGTTTGTTCACTCTACTGGACAGCAGCGGGACAGCAGCTTTATATCACTCAAAACACACAATTTAATCAATTAAATTAATAATCACCTTAATTTGAATTATTACCTAGCCCCAAATCAGGGATTAAATTGTGGTTTGTGAAGGGTGTTTATGTAATATTTGAGTCAGCTGTTTCATAACTTTACCATCCAATTTTGAGTGAAAGTGAACTTTGGGAAGATGATGACTAATATTCTAGTTTAAAAACAAGTAGTAAATATACCATAATAATGTAACACAGTCTGTATAATGAGTATTTTTACTTTTGATATATGTACTTGATAAGTACATTTTTACATGTGTACATTAAGTACATACTTATGTACTTCATCTTCATGTTCAGTTCAGGACTTGTTCTTGTTATTGAGTATTTTTGATAACAGTACATGTTTTGTGAGCCATGAATCCAGCCAAAAAACAGGTGAACCTCCAAATCAAATAAACAAATACACACCAATATTTGACAACGTACTTGAGTACTTAATGATAATTCAATGATATTTGTACTTAAAAATGACAATGTACTGACAGCTTTGAGATCCTGGAATCAACCTGAGCATGGCTACTTTGTTCACAATGATTCTGCTGTAGAAACTTGGAATATGTGTGTGTGCTGAAAGAGGGTTTAAATAATCAGGTAACAGTCCTAAAGCTGTGTCTGAGAGGAGAGGAGAATTGAACTTTTTGAATTCATCCCAGTTTTAATCCAAAGGTCTCAATGCCTTCAAACCTGCAAATAACCAGATCATGATGTCTAAAGATGCCTTTAAGACAATGTCAAGGTGTCTGAGGATAATATGATAATCAAACCCTGTCAGTGTGTTTAGCTGGACTGTGATTTCCCACTGGCCAGGGAAGAAAGATTTTCATGGTGTGACCTGGTTTGGTTTTGATGCTAATAATCGCAGCTTCCTCTTTGAATCTCTCCGTCATTTTTTGAATCACCTGAAGTCTTAAAGTGTTTGTGTATTTTATCCATATCATGTTTTTCTCTCTTTGCATTACTCACTTATTCCCCTTTTGTCCTCTTTCTTGTCTCCTCGTCCGCAGGTTCAACACCTCCTTGGTCCTTGGTCTGAGACCTTTCTGTGTGGATGTTCTCCCCATCTACATGGGTTTTCACCGGATACTTTCCCAGGAGTTGGTCAATTTGTGATTTCTTTGTTATTGCAACTTTGACTTGTAGAATAATGTCAGCAGGATTTACAAGAGTACATTAAGTTAGCAAATCATATATATATATATATATATATATATATATATATATATATATATATATAATATGTCATTGGAGGTTCAGAACTTTCCAACTACAACATAACATGGCTAATGTTGTTTTTTTGTTGGCAGATTATGTGTCACAAGACTGTTGGAATATTGACCTTATGAAAAATGCAGCTGTTCACCACTAACTGGTATTAATTAACATCCAACCCTGCAGGTGTTGTCAATTATAGGCCACTAATGGTCCATGTAATGTTACAGCTTGTTTTAATCAGTTCCTTAGTGTTAACAGACAGACAGAACAAATGTCAGCATTGCAGGTGTTTGCTGTACCTTATCTTGGCTGGTGTCAGACCCACACACACTGGATATGTTTGGGAAAACCTCCGACCACCCAGCTGACGTGCAGTTCCTGCTAATATTGCCTGACAGAGGAGAAGAGATGCACAGCACATTATCCATGTCAAGTCCACACTGCTGTGGAGGAATAATAATGTTTTATTCTTTGTCTGCTGCAAACAGAACAGAAACATGCCACTGAAAGCTGAAGGTTTGATTTGAAATAGTGGAAAAAAATTAGTATGGAGGAAATAAAAAATCAATTTACTACATGCATTTGGATTAGAAATATGCAGCAAAAATGACATGTATTTAATTTTTTTATTTAAAGGCAAAATGAAAATGATCAATAAGTAAGTTTTTGGCTACTTTTTGTTAACAGAAACAAGTTGTGACTATAACATTGACCTATAAAGTTGTTGTTTATTTGTCTATATCGTTTTAATTGTATTTTCTGTTGGTTATTTTTATTGTATATAATACCACATAAGAAAGGTTGCTAATCTGTTTATTGCTTTTACTGACATTTGTTAGTTGTATTTTTATGTCTATTGTTTGAGAAATGAAGAAACCAACTAAACTATTAAGCTCTGATGGAGATACGAACTCTTTAAGTTATTTTTATTAAAGACGACCATTTCAGACACATGAACATTTTAACAATGGTCCTATTTAACACCCTCATCTATTGGGTTTATGGATTAAACTCTGAGAACTGATCAGAAACTGGTTCCATTACAGGCTTGAACTTTGATTGGCCAGATGTGAGCTTGGAGGAAAGAATGATTAGGAGGCTCAAATGTCTTTTTGCAAACTGACGACCACCTGACACCATGTTTCTGTGAAGTCGAAGAGCTCATGCAACAACCGGCTGGTTCCACCTGCAGGGGTCAAGTGTTTTAATGAAGCCTGGCTGGTGGCTGTATGAGGATAATGGTAATGTTGGTGTCCAGGAATATATTGATGTAACTTATATAATCGCTAATATATGCCAGTTGTGTCACAATGGTGTTTAAATTATTTATTAGATTGTGGTCCTCTCTGCTTATTTTGCACTGACTTCTTTTCCTTATTGTCCTCCCTGTTGTTTGTCCTGTGCAATTTGCATGGTGCAACTCTTTTTCCCCGCTGGGGGATTAATTAAGCATCTTGTGTCCTAATACTAAGCTGCATGGTTAAGTGATCACTCCGTGTGTTTCAGTGAGTTCCTCTTACAGGAGTCGGTGAACTCCTCAGGGGGATAAACTTCTTTTGGGAGAGTGACAAACTTGCTGTTGTGGACTTGGAAGTTTCTGGACTTGAAATTCCCACAATGCACTGTCAAAAAGCATTACTTGGGTCTTGGTCACGGACTGAAAGAAACATCTCTACACTGGAGCCCAATTCATGCTCTGTTTCTAAGCATCACCTGGAAGTGTCGGCTATCACAGAAAATTCTACCATCACATAGTGTTGTCCAAGTGCTAAAATAACCCTAAATTGAGTCCCAGCACCCTTAAAATGATTGGTGTTTTTTAGGAAGATAGACAAGTGTGAAAAATATATAGTACTTGATTAAAACATAATATTTTAACAAGTAAAAAGCACTCCAAGAGCGCAGACCTCCACCAAGCATACAACCAAGCAATGCAGGTGCAAGATATCACCACCAGGTGGCCCCAAACCAGCACCTCTTGGCCATTTACCTCAATGTTACCAAACAACAGAAAGTTCAAAGTGAACCAGAAACTAGGATTTCTTCCATATCATTACCAAAATGTATTTATTTGTTCATGGTACCATTCCCAACATCCGCTGAAAGTTTGATGAAAATCTGGGTCCAACTTTTTGAGAAACAATGAGACAGACAGACAAATGCCGGTGAAAACCTAACCTCCTTGACGGAGGTAATCTACAACAGCTTTTGGATTTCAAGCACTTTTCTTTTTTAAATGCATTTTTATTTATGCATTAAATAACACAGACATGCAGAAAAAAACAAGCATTGAAAAAGTCAATTTCTCTTCATGTGTTTTACATTTTGTGCACTGCATTTCAAAATAAAAGTTCAAAAAATACATCCAAGGTCCTTTTGGTAGTTGTGGTCCTAATTATAGGCAGCTGGTTTAGTCCAGAAACATACTGTTCATGTGAATGTTGAGCAGCTGATGGATCAGAATAAATTGAATTAGGATTTTGTTTTTGCTGTGGTATTTAAATAATCTTTATCAGATTTGATGGTTTAAGTCATAGACCTTCTTCAAAATCTGATGCTTTTCTTTCACAAAATTAGGAATGAAATTGTGTTACAATGTATAAATCAGTGCAAATTTATGTCACCTGGCCAGTCTGGTCTAGGCTGGTTTGGCCTGGTCTGGTCTCTGGGTGGGAGACTGTTCACTGAAGCATAAACAAAGGAGTAACATGAGGGACCCTTTTATTTATTTCAACTGTATGCTGGGCGACTTTTCCCAGTACGCCTCACACCTCACTACACTCAACAAACTCAAGAACTTCTACATTGTGACACAGCAAATTAACCTCAGCAGGAAGCTCAGAAAGATTAAGAGAAGGCCACTTCATGAGTAGTAATAATACAGGCTCCCCCAAGCCAACCTGCAAAAATATGTATCCACCATATCACTTCAACTGTCACAGCCATTACTCTGCTGCTCTGCCAATAATTTTCCACTCTCCTTCCCTCTGCTCCACTCTCCCTGCCGGCCACTCCCCCCTCATCAAGCCAACTCTGTTCACCTGTGCACTCAGGTGATCAAGCCTGTATTTAAGCTTCTCTGGCTCAGAGTCTCATTGCCAGATTGTTCTTAGCCCTCATGCAAGACTTTCCAGCACTTTCTTTTGGCCTAATCTCCTGTTGCCGACCCTGCCTGTCTTGGATTAACCTGCCTCATCATTCTCCCAGTCTGCCTGCTGTTCTCCGACCCTGATCTTTGCCTCTCCCCTTTCTGGGGTTTGTCTGCTAGTGTGGGGTCCTGCTTCTACTCTGCTGGACTTCGTCTCCTGGTCCTCACACACCTGTTACATCAACATTTACTGAAATGAAACCAACTGAGAAGTTTAGGGCAAAAAATCTCTATTTGTTGTAGCTGTTACCAATCACATGTGTGAACTAACTCTTTTTTTCTTCTTTTCACTCTATCTCCTCTTCACTCTCCCTCCTTTCACTTGCTATGAACACTTGCACCTACATTAAAACAAATACACAACACTGTGCATTTTCCCCGTGCTTTCTTTGTTTCAGATCACATGTTGTGGATAAGCCTCGTCTCACACACCAGTATTCGTGAGTGTGTAGTTCCCCGTGCTTCCTTTGTGTTGGATCACGTGTCATGGACAAGCCGCTATCTTGTCTCACACACCAGTATCTGAGTGTATCATCACGGCGTGACTGCTAGTGACGTAGCCCCATGCTCCGGTGTAACCGCCATTTGAAATGTCATCACGGTGTAGCCGCCATCTTAGGGAGTCCCACGTTGTCCTGGTGTAGCTACCATCTTACGACCTCCCACACACATGCATACATACATACATACAACCCCTCACTGTTGGCTTGTTTTTTTGTTTAGACTATTTTGTTTGTCTTTGTAACACGGTTTACTTAGCTTGTTTTGTCTGCATGTTTACACTATTCATTTAGTTATAATTTACCTGAGGATATTAACAACAATAATAATTGTGAATTGATTACTGATTGTCAAACTCTTTGTGTATTTAAAGAAGAAGCTTTCTGTTATTTTGTCTGTATGTCTTTTTGACAGTATGAAACCACCCATGCTGAGTGACGTGATCGCTGAACACATTCGCCTGAGGTCAGATAATCTAGACAGGCTCATAAGATACAGCCTGCAGGACTGCCAAGATGCGTTGCAAATACTCATTGGGTAGGCGACCAACCCTTCCGGTCAGGTAGAGTGCTTGATGCAGGATGTTATAGGGCAAAAGTTCTTGGTGTATAATTGCAAATCTTGTATGCAAATCAGTTACAACAAGAAATAGCTGATCTGAGGGATGAGAACACATCCCTGCAACAAGATCTCAATGATGCCCAAAGCCATAATGAGATTCTGCATGCGGAACACTTTCCCCTCAGAGAAAAGGTGAGTCAGCAAGATGAAGGTACCCCTACTCCGGGGGTCTTGACTCCAATCAAGCAAGAACCAACCCAATCAGAAAACCCACAAGAGTGGGGGCCCCCAGCCTCAGGGGGAAGTGAACCAGCCCTGGTTCATCAAATGAGGAGTTTGAACATGTCAGGGCTCACCCATCAGGGCCAGGTGCATTGAGAACCTGACAGAGCCAACCCCCTATCTAGTTGATGACAACTATCGAGCACCCCCGTACCCCCGGCACACTCCTCATGGCAACACGAGGGACCATACCATGAAGCCGCTCCACCTCTAATGGGGAATCTTAACCCTCTTGACAGGATAAGGGCAGATTACTTTCGCACACCGGAGGCGGCAACCCGATCCTTGTTTTGTGGGCTCCCTCCTCGTCGGAGTTCACGACTGCGAGATTCCTTTGACTTACTTCCCTGTGAGAGGAGGCACTGGGACTACCTGAACGACTCAGGTGCATCATTTTCTGAGTGGCAGCAGCCCTATCATGGTATGTGAGCCAGACATCTTGAGACCTTGGCCAAAGACAGTGACCGTTTTGACGCAAATAGACCAGATGCAAACATTGACGACTACCTTGTGTTCACATGTTCATGGAAACATTATAGGGTGAGACCCGCAACAGTTACCGAAACTTGAAACGAGCCCTTCGAGAAGAATACTGCCTGTATACAGACAAAGCCTCTGCAGCTCTCAGTGCCTTTTCTATCCTGCAGAAGAAGCAGGAGCGATTGCAGGTGAAGCATTGCAGGTCAGGGGGCCTGAAGTATGCGCATGTAGTATCAAGAAGTATGCACAGCTGGCGTGGGAGACATATGTACGTCCATCCAGGCCTCGTGAAAGAGGTCAGTTCTGGCCTCAGAAGACAGGGACATAGTGCTGAAAGGCAAAGAAATTGCTTGGCATGCAGAGCGAGGGGCGGTCTGAGTACTGGAAGGATCTCATCCTACCTGGTCTCTCTAGATTTAGCGGAAGAAATCTTGAGATCTGCTACTGCCACTATTGTACAGCCATCTCTGATACACTTAGCATATAGCCTTAGCAGCCCAATTCCAATATAAGTAGACCCACAAAAGTTAGGGATAGGATTCATCCTCAACCTGCCTATCATCAGAGACAGAACATATACAGGATGAAAGCAGTGTTGAATGTGGCCAAGTCAATACACACATTCACATCAAATCAGCATGTCTGCCAGGACATGCTGGCAGACAAGGACATGGAGACTAAGGTAGAATGAGCCGGTAATTGATTGTAAGCACCCCTGTCGCTGACATTCTGATCTCATACGACCGCCATGACACAGCCACCAGACTGATCCTACCAATCCATCCACTTATTGCAACCACGCTTCACACAGGGGTCTCTGGCCACCAATCAGGTTGACTCCTCCTCCAGGGGTCAACCACCTCACCAACAGCTTTCCCCTTCCTTCTCATCTCTCTTCCCGTCTTTCTTCTTTCTGATTGTTCAAACATTTCAAGAGGTAAAGATGTTTATATTTTGTGTTTAGGCAAATGTAGACTTGCTAGTTTAGATTAGAAATCTGCCCAGAAGTAGCCTCTGTTCACTGCCAGAGATAACCTCTACTGTATTTTTCCATATGAACTTTGAACTGTTGGATTACTATTTTCTTTCCATAAGGATTATCAGCAAAGGACGTGCTGCAACTCTGGATGAAGAAAACCGGATCAACAAACTCCGGATCATCACAAATCCAGCCTGCATCACAGTAAGAGGTTATCTTCTGGGCAGTGAATATTAGTTGTGTTGGTTTTGTTAGTGTTTCTCTTGTTTTTGACTGACTGACAGTTCATCTGGTGGTGCCCCGTTTTATTTTACAAATAAATCGATTAAAATTTGTATTATTAATAATCATCTTTTATAATTATTAATTCATACTAATAACTATTTCTAGTCCCTACCAACTTGTCTTGTGTTTTCTCAGCTCTTTCATAGACCGTTAAATGACTGAAAACAAAATCCAGACATTTAGTAGCTTCTGGTATTTCTGCTGATGTTAAATGTTCATCTTACATAACAAGCCCTACTTTCTATAAAATGTAGTAACTTTAGGAGGTTTGGATCGGTCCCAGACAGGGAGGCGTCACGCTGCTGGCTGCTTACATAATGTTAAGACTTCAATGTAAATCAGAGCATGAATCCCAAACTGCCATCTGGTCTATGAAGAAAAACTCAGGGCATGCAGGCAGCAGGATTCAGTGAATTCACTGTCCACAGCTACACACACTTTGAGTTTATATTAATACTAAAACCTCACTTGGGTTTTAGGTGATGAGCTCTGTAAAAATATATTATAGATATTAAATCATGAACAATTAGCATCAGTCTTAATGTTTTAGTTTATAACACCTGACCTTATAATACCTGATCATATCATTTTTGATACATTACCCTCTTGTTAAAATTATTATGATGATTATAATAATAATTATGTAAGAATAAGGATTTTGAATCTCAACAAAAGAAAACACAGGGAACACATTTCAATTAAGGATCAGTAGCTCATTCAAATTAGATAAATTAAAATTCGTAAATGATTTATTCAATGTTAATATAGGGGCTTCATGCTAAATTGGCAAGTGAATGAGTATAACTAAAAAACATACAATTCTGAATTATCTGTAATAATAATAATAATAATAATAATAAACTACCATTTCTGCCGAACAGAAGCCTGAGGACTCGAGGACAGGGTATGGTGACGGTCTCTCCGATCTTGCTCCACCCCCAACATGTTATGTTGTCCCATGCTCCTTTGCACCCCTGCCCTGTGAAAACCAAAGAACCATGAGAACTTTAACAGAAAATTAAAATCAGTGGCTCTTCTCATTTATTACCTGCAGCTCTACTCTACAGGCAGGTGGGAGCTACTGTATGACATCACCAAGTCAAACAAGCCATGTGAGTGTTTAAGTTCAAGTTTATTCTAAGGTAAATCAACATAAATTCAAATACATTTTAAAAACAAATGCATAAATACATTTATCGCAAAAAGGACATTTAAAGAACACAGAGGACTATAATGTGATAACATTTAGTAGACAAAGTGCAGTAATAAATGCATGGAGCAATTTTTAGAAGACATGTAGACCTTATCTAGAGTAAAATAAATTAAATGAAAGTTTCTTTTTGCATGATCAGGATTTTTAAAAAATTTAAACTCATGTTTTTAAATTTAATGGCTACAACATGGATTTTAGACTTTCTGAACATGTGAAACAGATACAGCCCTGTCTCGAAATTACCTCCATATATTTTCCATATTACGCAGCACTTGGGAACAAAATAACTGTGACACACCTTTGATTTTTGACCATGTTGATCCATTTAATGCTGTGAGTTTGAAGGTTCCCATTAGACTTTATGATTTCATGATGACTACATTCAGGGAGATATTGTTGTAAATTACAGTCTTAATTGCGTGGCTCTAATTTAGCTGCACATTTACCAAGATTACAGATGTAAGTGAGCCCAGCTGCAGTTCATCTGATTTGCTTGAAGCCTGTTTTTTGCTGTTGAAGAAGCTTGTTAAGAAAACTGGAGACAGAGGAAACATTTTTGAAATGAAAAGTGAATATTCATCCTGCCAGAGAAGCAGCACATGGACTGTACAGCAGTTGGTAAACATTTACTATTAAACTATACTATTACTAACTAACTATACTATTAAACTATAAACTACTAACATTTACATTAATACTTTGACAAGATTGTTTTTGTATACAAATAAGATAATAGTCTAATAGATCAGGGATGTTAAAAATGTGGCCCGTGGTAAGAACTGGCCTCCGATCCGGCCCACTGGATAACTGTACAATAAATGGACAAGTTCCTGTTTCTTCACAGAAATGTGAAGGTAGTGAGAATCTTTAGGGCTCAAGGGATAAAATATTTAGAGTTTTGATTAGTAAATGTTTATAAGGCAGGAGATATCCTCACCTGCTGCTTAAAATACTAAATATTGTATAGTCAATGCGGAAAATGTCTTGAATTTATTAAAATTAGTGCAATATTGAGTAGAATTATCTTGAAATGGCAGATAATTTGCTGATTTTGAGTTTTTCTAAGTCAGAATTATTAGATAAAAAGACATCATTAAGATAAAACTCAAACTATTTAATTGTATTTTAAGAAAACAAGACTCATCAAACCCAATAAACAACAAACTTGAAAATAACAGAATTATCTGCCAATGGAATATGCTATTTCAAGATAATTCTACTAAATATTGAACTATTTGTATCAAAAACAAGATATTTCCACTTATTCAGATTTAGTTTATTTTAATACAGAATAAATGGGACATCATGTTGTTTTTTATAATATATGTAATATAATGTATTTCTTTGCTTAAACATGAGGGGAAATTGAAGGTGGTGTTATTTATTTGTAATTTTTAATGGTCTGGCCCACTTTAGATGAAAATTGCTCTTCATGTGGCCCATAAACTAAATTGAGTTTGACTCCCCTGGTTTAGATTATTACTATAAATGGCTGCCTCAATCATATCTCACCGTAATCACTGAAAGAACATTTCCTTCTGAAAACAATTACTCATGAAGCGCTGTGCGTTTGTTTCTTCTGAACGATCATGTGAGGATTTAGTCCCCATTACTAGAGAGAAGGCAGGAGAGCAGCAGCAGTGGATCAACACACATCCTCCAGAAACAAGACAAACAAAGCTCCTCCAGCTCTTCAGCGCGGGGCTTAATGTGCATGAAAGTGAGCAGTCAACAGGCTTTTTAGCAATAGATGAATGCAGACAGAGCTCAGTAAAATGTAGGCAGCCACTGGGGCATCAGGCTGTGGAAGAAAAAAATACCTATTAAAAGAAACCTAATAATATCAAATCGAATGCAGAGGAGCAAACCAGCATGAGTTATTCTTTTATTTTGCCTCCTATATTTATCTTCCTCAGCCTGTTTAGCAGAAACAGGTCCTGCTGTGTCTTCTCACATAATTTACAGCTGTTGGACTATCCCACTCACTATCATGCATACAGGAAGTCACTCACATACATAGAGTCACAGGCTTATATTTTGACAGGAGGATATACATTATATACAAGACAACCTCACCGCTGTGACAGAACCTCTCTGACAGTGAATTTGTGAATGTATTATCCAAGTGTTGCAAAATTGTCTGCTCCTTTAAACACAGCCTGGTAAACGCCATGGAGCTTCAAGTACAACAAGCACAAGCTCTTGGACAGCAGCAGGAGCCACTAATTCCAGACGTCTCAACACACCTGAATTCTACACTAGAAATGGTCAAACGTCTGATCCATAATCAAGCAGCAATAAAAGCAACACTGGAACAACAACACAAACTCCATGCAGATAAGAAATCCACATTATTATTATTTAATACTACAAGTTAAAAAATAAACTCCTTAAAAATAAATGTTTGCAATGCAAATGTAACAACTTTTGTTGCATATGTGATGAAATTTAAGATAACATTGAATGAGGACCTAGCCTCCCACCAAGAAAATACCAACAATGCATGACTGAAGCTTGCAACTGCATTGGATCCATGTTTCAAAGACTTGAAGAGCCTGTCCAAGAGTGAAAGAGAAGAGGTGTGGACCAGACTTTCAGACATACTGCATGAACAGAATACAAGGTCTCCCCAGACGTCTCAAGCTGAGCCCCCCAGGAAGAAGATGAACCTCCTACAGATGGGCTCAGATTCAGAATGTGCAGCCTGACAGAGACATGCACAGGTACAGAGCAGAGCCAAGAAACGGGTAGCTTTACTTTCAGAAAATGATAACCAGTTAGTTTGCCTCAGCTACTGGTTAAAGAAGAATAGTTTACACATCACATTTTATTGTGATAGTGCAGTTGTTTGTTTCATCCTGCATCCACTGTTCCACTGTAATGTAAAAACAATAGACAGAGACAAATTGATCATGAATAATTCTCAGCTACAGTGATTAATTCATATATATATATATATATATATATATATATATATATATATATATATATATATATATAATTATGAACTATATATATTATAACTACTCAATATTATTACTATTCTATGACTGTTTGCTTATTTATATAGAAATAAGTAACAGAATTGTAAGAGGAAGAGGAAAAAATAGTTTCTTAACATTTCATGGAGAATGAGAGGGAATAAATACATTTGGACTTCTTGCCTCAACTTTTTGGATTAAAGGATTTAATTGAATATGCAAATTAAACAATTGTGTTGTTTTCTTTGGATTAATTAGCATCTCCACAAAGAAGTTTATTATAATCTATTAATGGTCTTCAATGGAACATCTCCTCCTCCTACATGAAAACACTCAGAATATATAAATATATGTAAATCTATTTAATTTCCTCTCCTCCATCACTATGAATTTCCTTCAACTTTCAACATCTGTAAGTTGCATATTGTTTGCATGTTGTTTAGTTTATGTTGTTATTTATGCATTCCTTAAATTTCAATAACAAAAAGTTTTTAAAAAAATCAAACTCTGCACACATATTCTGCACAGAGAAACTCTAACATCCAAGTGAAGGAACAAGAAGAAGAGAATCACAACATACAGACCCCAACTTCAATAGTTTCCTTCATCATCACAAACACATCAGGCCAGAAGTGACAGATGGATCCACAGTGGAGCGTTTCTGAGAAGCTCAGCTTGGCTCTGCCTGTCTCATCAGAGGTTAAAAGATTTACCACGTCTGGAGTAGATTCATTACTGCAATGATCCACATTTACTCAAGTACTGCACTTACTATAAGAGGTGTTTGGACCTACTCGTCCATCACCAGTTTCCATGGAGACTTTCCACTTCTGTACTTTATTATCTGACAGCTGCAGCCTTCTGCTCATCCTGCACTTCCCTTTTCCTTATTTATTTCCTTATGTTCTTTCTTATCTTTTGTATATTTTCCTTTATCTCTTTTCGTTCCTTCTTTCTTACTTTCTTAATTGCCATTTTGTTTTCAATTTCTTTCCAAGAAGTCTTCCAAATTAAATGCTATTTTCTGATCTGGTCGGATTAAAACATAGGCACATGTCTTGGGCCTCACTGCGACTGACGGGTAAAGAATATCAACTACATACTATAATAATGTTTTAATAAACATGTTTTTATATATATATATTTATTTTATTTTATTTTTTTTTTTTGGTCGCCTTGGTGCAGTTTCAGTCCTGTGCTGTGTCTCCACTGTATCCCTGCAAATACCTTAATATACGAATACTTAAGGTAAAAAATTCATGTAATGTTTTCTTTGGTTTTCAGGCCAACTCTCTTCTCCTGTTGTACCTGAACATCTGTAATAAACATCCGGTCAAAAGTTTTAGAACATCTTGATTTTTGAGGTTTTATTAAAATCTGAATAGTTTGATGTCTCATGTGACAGATGATGATATGACAGCCCAGAGGTACGATGTTGATTATGTTGCTGTAGGATGAACTCCTGACTAACCAGGTCTAGATAATGGAGTTCTGCTTAGCTCTAGAGCTCTAGTCCTAGAAAAAACCCAGACATCAGGCTTCATCCATGCTGATATACAGACGGGGGTTAATTAAAACTTGTTTGGATCAACTTTCTACACTTTAAGTCCATCACTGCAGAAAAGCTGTATGTTTATGTTGTTAACTATAACTTCACTCCTGAAAATTGATATCTCTCTTTTTCTACCATTTAAATGTCCAATATTACTTTACTTACCCACACTTTACTGTTTTTTTATACAGAATGTTGACATCTCTAACCAGATTTGAAGCAGCAAAGATCATCTCAGTATAGTTTTCCACTTCTTTCAGCTTCTTTCTAAGCCTCTCCTCCTCCTCTTTAAATGGCTGAGGGGGTGTTGGTGGTGACTGTATAGTAGTGACATCACAACTTCATGTAAGTCATTAATGCTTGTTTTAAGGCTCAGCTTCTGAATACAGGCTGTATTTCTCTGTGGATTCAGTGTTTTTTAAACATGGGACAGTATTAATACACTCTCTCCTGTCATATATACAGTAAAATATACTGTATATAGGGCTGTAATAAATCTATAAGGTATTCATTCTAATTAAACTGTGTTTCTTGGAAACTGCCCAGAAGATGAAGAGGGAGGAGGGCGTGTGAAAGGGCAGAGGTAAAGAAAGAGAAAAAATGAGCACGTGACAGTGAGGGAACAGAGAGCACAAGTCTTTGGGGTAAAAAGAAAAAAAAAAGGTAGCTACAAAGACCTGAACATGTCGGTGCATGACGAAAAACACTAAGTGATCCATCCTTTGTGCTACGGAATCCTCCACCTAACAAAGACACCACATGCACAGCAGCACACACATCTGGAGGGAAATCCTATTTCCCTGCTTCATGGTAGCATCCTTATCTTTTGTTCAGTGAAGCAAAGGCTGAGCACTGAGCCTTTTCAGCATTGTTCTACTTTTATTTCACGTCACGCAATTATTTTAAAAAAATGCTCTTCTATCTTCCAGTAACCTTTTATCATGTAAATTAAATGTTAGAATGCATATTGTTAAACTCCTTCTGTACACATAGTGATCACATCTGCTCCTCTGTGGTTTCTTTCATTTCTTTTCACCATTAAAGTATAATTTTTTCTAAAAGTACCGTGTCTAGTTTAAGGTGCCATCTTGTGACAAAAGTCTGTCTTTTGAGTCTTTCTTTGGTTTGTCCGTTCCAGGCTGCTGCAGAAACATACTGATTAAAACATATTTGTGAATATTATTCCATTTCTGCCAGCTATTGCTGCTGCTAGATACTGCTGAATTTTATACACTGGACCTTTTTTTATGAAATCCAGAGAACTAGAACTAAAGAGGAATATTTTATTGGATTTGATTTTATTAACTTTTAGAGGCTTAAGGAACTAAAATACAGAAATTATCAAAATGTAAAGCATGTATTTGAAGAAAGCTTGAAAAAAATCACACTTTTCTGACAAAAATATGTGTATGCATTTTTTCTTGTATTCTATCTTGTCATCTCATGACGTGACCCGCGGGTGGGGAACACTGCCCTCAAGGACCAGAGAAAACTTGAATCAAACAACTAAAGACGGATAAGTGACATGCTCATGTTGGAGCATATTAAGCCTAAACCTGTTTGTGTCACAGGGACACAATCGGAATTCCTGCGAGCCTCGTTTGCTTGAGTGAATGAATAAAAGAAAACTGTGAAGAAAAGTGCTCTCCAAGCAGTTTTCCTGGTCGAGTATGTGAGTCACTTATTATTTTTGCAGTACTCTGTGTCACTGGGCTTTAATTAACACAGTAGGGAAAAGAGAAAAGACTCAACATGGAGTAAATATTACTGCTAGATAGAAATAAACTTCAAACAGGCAAATTGAAAGTCTGCTTCACTCCAAATTAATGGGATCTTTCATTAAATAAGACCTGGAGTTGGTCTTAATTATAAAATATTTAGCCCATTCAGCTGTGATAATTAAACAGTGAAAAAAATGTGTTTTTAACCACTGATGCACCACCATCTTATATCAGCTTTATCTTTGGCAAAAGAAAAATCTGAAATGGTCCTAAAAGTCCAATACGGATACTCTCAGATTCTTAAAGATAACTAAGATGTATCTTATTTATTATATTAATATTAATATGTATGTGTAGAGCATTGAGTAACAGAGATTGTTTACTTTTATAATGAAATCATATTATAGCTTTTACCAGTACAAACAGCTTGTGAAGTATTCAGGCCTGCAACTGATGTCTAAACTCTAAACTTTCAACAGAATGAAAATAAATGTGAAATAATGCAGTGAGTGTGTTTCTATCAAAGATGAACATGAGCCTGAGCTTATAACAGCACCATGGTGTCAGTATAACCAACAACAGGTTTCACTAATGCACAAAATAATTGTTTGAATGTCCATTTCATGTTTGTTTGTTTCAATTATGCATAGAAATAATCTCATAGTTCAACATGAAATATAATCTGTTTGGTTGGTTTTGGGAGGTTAAACCAGGCTATTATCAGCTCTATGTGTTTAATCTGGGGATCTACTGGAATATATTTTGCTGGTTTATTTAGAAGCTGTGCCTTAAAACATTGTGATGTCACAACTGTACATTCACTGCCCATCCAACACAATGACCTGTTCTTTCTGGAGCAGCAGAGAGAAGCTTGATAGAGGAGATGATAAACTATACTGAGAAGATTTTTGGTTCTTAGAACCACAAATATACGTTGTTTGTGACAAATAAACTCGTTACTGTATCTTTATTTATTTCTCATTGGACAAAGCCACTGTTGGAATATTTGTATTCAGTTGTTTGATTTTCGTTTCACCATGATAATCTGGATTCCCGGGCAATGAAAGATTAGAGAAACACTTATTTGTGTAATTATGTGGACAGGCAGAACACCGTGTCTGGTCATCAACGTTGAGTCTTGTTAAATTACAGACGCTACATAACGACCACATCAAACGGCGTTTGTTTGTAGTAATTAACTGCACATGCTGCTACAGCCTCTCTCCTTTATGCACATTTGGATGTCGCTTCAGTAAAAGTGCCACAAAGTTTAAAGAGTTCCGTCTTGCTGCTAATGGAAGTGAAGTTTGTGGCTGCAGTTGGATGAGTGATGTGAACCTTTCTGGCTGCCGGCGGCCTGGTCCTCCCTCAGCATTTTCAGACACTCGGTGCGGTCTCGCTCCACCTCCAACAGGAAATTACAAGTTGGATGTTGGCTGACAACCTGGAGAGGAAGAAGGAATAGAGTCTAGTTTCATTTTTAGCGTGTTAAAGCTGCAAGGACCTAATTTCAGTTTCAATCCAATATATATTAATATAATATTGGACCTCGTGCAGGAGCCACTCGTATGAACAGATTGAAAGATCCCTCCAGACATGCTTTCAGACATATAAAATACTCTTCTTGGTATAACAATATGGCTTCTATTTCCTCGTTTTCCTCCCAGAATATGCAAATCACTACTAAAAATATAGCTGCTGGACACCAGAAGATGTCTCCTACTTCACTATAAAGTTTATTTTACATGTTTGTGCCCTGGAGGCTTCACAAACATCCACATCACACTTGTGACAGTTGAATACTGGACCAGGATTGGCGCCTAACTGGTTGTGATGTCACAGATTCAGCTCATACTGTAACGACTTAAGTTAAACTGAGGTTTTAGATTTTAGATGAATGTGAATACAAACTCTGCACAAACAACAACTGAAGGAACAAGAAGAAAAACAGACTTGATTGAAATGAATATGCAAACCACTGATAGACAACATAACTTTAATGTAAGTACAATCATGTGGTGTATGTTGAGTTAAATGAAGCAAAAAATGCAGGCAATGAAGACTTTGTGTACTTTCCACAGCAGGAAGAATGTTGAAATGAACGTCGTAGGACATCTGTCCAATGTTCTGAGAAAGTGAGGCTGCTGATCTCTTAATAGAAAATTAATGGAAGAAGGGGAAATGTAAATTATTAAATATTATAAATACTAAACTGTGTGTGTGTTATGAGGAATGTTCATGATGAATATTGTGATTTCATTGCTTCAAAAACCAGTGTGGTTTTAGCTATTTAGTATTTTTGTGTTAAATCTTCTTTTATCTTGTCAATCAGGGCCATGCATACACACAAAGTTCAACGACAGTCAGAGGATGCAGCTGAACAGCATTTTGCTGCATAAAATGCAAACCGCAGATCAGTCTTCAGCTTTGGCAAGAACCTGCTCACATTAATATGTGCAAATAAGCAATCCAGTGACATAAATATTGCATATTTGCACAGACTGTTCAGTCTGTTTTGTATTTGTGCTGTAAAGTGTAGAACTTTAACCACTTTAACACTCAAGTCTTCAAGTTTCCTTCCTGAAACTTGACTCTTGCTCTTGCACTTGACTCTTGTAATTTGTGATAGAGTGATGCTTGCCATCAGCTTACACTTAAATGCTCTTTTACCCAAGGTCACCTGTGTCATTAAAGCTCTGCAGTAATACTGGTGTCTCTTCAACAATCTAGAAAACACATCCTGTTCACTCCTGAGAAGCGCATGGAAAAACTTTAAGGCTTAATCCATGCTGCGTTACAGCAGCCAGCAAAAGTGATATCGTTGAATGAATGTGTTTCAAATGGAAACACAGCTTGCTCAGTATTTCTCTTTCTCTCACACAAGTGAATCAATCTGTGTCACTTGATCCTTTTAGCCGCTTCTGACCAGCTCCACTTTCTCTTCCATTTCACAGCTGCGTTGTCTCCTTTTCTCTGCTTTTCATCCACCTTGGTTGTTTGATGTCGAAGACGTTTTACAACCATTGTTCCCACAGCAGAGCTGAGTGTGGGTGTTGTCCTTGTGCTGCAGGGACATAAATCTGTTTGCACAGTCACACTGTGGAATAAGAGCATGTTCACGCACACTTTTGCGCATGTGTGCACACAGAGAGTAAACAGCCCTGATGCAGGAGCATATTTATCACAACGCTGGATTGCTGCCTCAGTTAAAGAACCAATTTTCCTATTTCATGCTTCATGGTGTTGGACAAATGTTGAATAAACTCCACCGGAGGGAAAGTGAACTTCTCTGTAACATTTCAAAGGAGATTGGAAGTCAATTTCCAGCAGAAGACTTTCACTGATTGAACGTTGATTAAAGTAAAAGCGAGCGTGTCTACATGCATCACACACAGTTACAGTTCACCCTCACACTTTATTAAGTTGAATACAGCATAATGCTTCTGCAATTAAAGGGCCCATATTGTCCACTATTCTGGGAAATTGAAATTGTGAGGTTCCTAACATCATAAATGAAAACTCATGTCACTATAGTTTCACATCTTCTCTCCCTCTCTGTGTAGCTATAAAGCTCAGGTCTGCCTGCCAGATTCTCTTCTGATTTGCCATGATAAATGCACTGTTACTTTATTTTTTTTTATTTAATAAAAAAGGCCGGCCAAGCAAGACAACTTTCACTGTTTTGTGCATTTGTCACAACTTCATTCCCACATTTTGGGGGAAAATATTTATAGCCCCCAATAGTGAGGGCCAAAATACAAAAAATGGACCTTGGACTTATTTTTTGGACTTTTATTTTAAAATGCAATGCACAAAATGTACATGTGCATATTAACAGAAAGTTTTTTTTCATTGTTTGTCTCTGCCTATTTTTGTATAATATAATGGAAAATGGAAATACATTAATATAAATAATATAATAGTATTTATATTTATATAATAATATAAATACACTTCAAAATAAAATATGTTCTTGAAATGTTGCTGAATCTTTGTTGTTAAAATATTAAGTTTCATCAAACCACTGTATGTTCTTGACACTTTTCTAGCTTGTTAAAGACAGACATAAAATGATTATCTTTAAAATCTGTCAAATTTTAGGGGTATTGGGAGCAGAAACGCCTGTGTTGCATTATGACAGTAACAGCAATAAAAATGACCCAGAGAGAATTCTTTTTTTTTCTAAATCTGGATGCAAAAACAATATGCAAGCCACAAACTGCAGCACTGAGTCTCTCCACAGTCTGCAGGCAAGTGGAGTCACATCCAAAGGTTTGTTATCCTGAACAGTCTCGGTCTGAAGCTGCCGAGGGGAAAACACGTCCATCAGCCTGACACCGTTTACAGCTGCTGTAACACACAACCCAAGTGTCTGTTCAGTACAGTTTAAATGTGTAACGCTTCTGTTTCTGTCACTTAAAGCTGAGGAGAGAGAAGAAGGTAAAAGAGTGTGTGCGTGTATTCTGGTGCTGACACAGACCCTGTATATATTTATATACAGGGTATGTACATATATTTATATATGTACAGACCCTGTATATATTTATAAAACCTGGTAAAACAATTTGCATTCATGATTTGTATGTTTGATTTTTGAAGGATTCAGGTCTCAGAGAAATTAGACAGAATACAAACCTGCCTTGTTGTCACCTGCTAGATTCTGTCACTAGTTGAGTTTCCATCTGCTTGGCAGGTAAGATTTAATCCAATTTTTTTTTAAATCGAAGGTTGAAGCATCAAAAAAACAAAATAATACAAAAGCAACTTAAAACAATGCAGACATATATTGAACATGGCTGAATCCATAAAGATACTGCACGGTTTGATGTGGTTCTATTCAAAAGCACCACAGCAGCTACCAGATAACTCAACATCATCTTCCACTTCATGTGCTGCCTGCATTCTCTATGTTTAACTTCCCTCACTACGCAGGTATCGACGCAGAACAGTTGTCAATGGTAATGACTGACAGGACGCTGGTTAATGTGTTAGGCAGGAACATATGAGCACAAACATGCACATATAGCACCTTATTTAACAGGCTTTGACAGCCTGTAGAGAAAAGTATTGACGGCATCTTTTCTGTCATTGCTTTAATTATCACTTGTTTTTCCAATCGCCAGTGGCTTTTTTCCATTTTCAATTATTGCAGAAAATAAGCTCTGTGGCAAAAAATATACATTAAATTAAATTAAGTCAAATTTACTTGTATAGTCCAAAGTCACATATTCACCTCTGGGGTGTTTCAACATTCCCTGATACTTACATGTTATATTAGATAGCAAGATAATCTCCACAATTGAAAACCACTTTTATGATGTTTGAGATGTACAATACAAGTAAAAAGCTAATGTTAGATTATACATGAACTTATAAATGAACAGTTCAATGTGTTGACATCAAAGTCCCAGACACTGTAGTCCACTTCAATGTCACTTGTGCCAACTCTTTAAAGACAAAAAGCCAAAAATGTCAAAAGCTTAAAAATTTTTGAGTGAGGAATTTACTGACATGTTTTAAGTCTTTGGGTAAATTGTTAAAATCCCCTAAGCTTGTTTTTATTACAGATCTTATTTCTACTTTTTTATATTTACAAAACCACACAAAAAAAAACACTGAAAAGAGAACCGAAGAACATCATAAGTGATAAGTGTGGTTGTTCGCTTTTAATTTATCCCAGAAGACAAAGGAATAATTCCGAGACAGTTTTTGTGTGACTGAAAAACGTCTTTCTAATGTCTAATGGAAACACTTACTGCTCCTTGTGTTTGTGTAGTCAATTCATATCTGAGCTTTATAAACGTTAATGAATCATTCAAGTGTTTTCTTGCTGCATTCGGCCATGATGCACAATAGTAGCTGTTGGTCTCCATTAAATGAGCTTTGGGAATGAACATGTTTGCCTGAGTTTATTGTGAATAGGATTAGAAAATACAGCAGGAGCTGAGCGAGGAAGCAGCAGAGCTGAGATCTTGTTATACACACAGTGAATTTTACAACTCAAGTGTAAAATCTGTAGTCAGCGCTTAAAACAAATGAAGCATGAGAAAGTCCAACAACTGGATGGAGAACGTGGGTGTGGACCTATGCCTGGCTGCATGGACAACGGACCATTTCACTGACAGACCACAGTATGTGAGGCTGCATCACTGTGTGTCTGATGTGGTGATCTATAGCACATCAGGTGCCCCTCAGGGTACAGTGCTCTCCCCCTTCCTCTTCATGCTCTACACCTCTGACTTCCCCTACAACACCAGCCACTGCCACATCCAGAAGTTCTCTGATGACACAGCTGTTGTTGGCTGTGTTGCTGAGGGGAACGACCAGGAATACAGAAGGTCAACAACTTAATACAAGCATGACAAAGGAGATGATCCCCATCCCACTTCACACTGGTGAAAATCCAGGGATCTGACATCGAGGTGGACAAATACAAATTCCTGGGTGTTAACAGGATAATCAGGACTGGACTGATAACACCCATGCCCTCTATTGGAATGTGTTTTGTCACAAACACCTTGTTGCTGGGTCAAAGTTTGAAGAAGTTCCTGCTGAAGTCCAATCTATGTCAGGAAAAACTTCTCTTTGGTGGCCAAAAAAGTGTCTCCAGGAGTCAAAATCTTGAGCAGGTTATCAAAATGTTCTTCATCAAGCAGCTCATGCAGCAGCAGACTCATGCATCCACGGTGGAAGGAGACGTACACTACAAAAACGCCTACACTAAACACCTACACTAACTAAACCATGTTATAGTTCCTGCTGTCACTTATTTGCAGTATTTTGTATATAAATGGGACATTTTTCATCAATATTCTTGCCTTATGCACAACTGAAGTAGTAGTAATAGTTTATTATTATTACATGTTGCAATATATTTATACCATCAGTCACTTTACCTATAAATACCTATCTTATAAATATACTTATTTTATACCCTCAGTACTTTTGTATTTTGTTGTTTTTTTGCACATTTCTGATTTGTTGTTATTGTTTATTGTTGTTTATTGGGTTATGTTTTAACCTTTATAATTTTTTGTTGTTTGATAACTGCTGTGACAACGATTTCCTCATTGTGGAATGAATAAAGGACTAATAAAGGATCTAAATCTAAATCTAAACAGAAACTCACCGTAAAACTGCTGCATTCAAGAAATGTTTATAATTCACACAGAGACACTGCTGGGCCTGTTAATCTCTTCACTTTGAACATGCATCTTCTCCACTGCTCATCATGAATATCATAAATCAACAGAACATATTTTATCTAGCAGTTCATCTGTTGAACATTTTCTAGACTGATTGATTAGTTGTTAGGAAAAAAACCCACAAATATTCCATCATGTTTTGCTCCAACCAAAATTAAGACATCACTTAATGAGTGCTCTCTGGCAATTTAAATATATATACATTTATAAAAGAAATGTTAACATGAATCCACTCAAGAGGTCCAATGATTCACAGAGAGATGTGCAATTAAACAAAAACAGAAAAGATAGTATTTTTCCTTAATGCATTTACTCTGTCTGCCACTTTCACAGAAGCTGAATAAAAGTTTCAATCAAAGGCAGATGTGAGGCTGACTGACAGGCTGATTGTATCTGATAACTACCATTACAGATGCAGATTCACAGGGTGACGTTTGCTGCATACATCACTCACTGTCATCCTGTCACCGGACAGAATATTAAACCTTATGTTACACTCAGGTGCAGCAGAAACTGGAGCTGTTTATGACTGAAATGTAGAAGCTGCTGCGACAAAATACACCAATAAAAACCATTAAATCTAGAGTAGGTCTTAGTAAACCAGCAGTTAGAGCGATAACAACAACATGCTGCCAATTATTATTCTGGGAGCTTTCTTGGCTTGAATGTACACCACCGGTCAAAGGTTTTAGAACACCTTGATTTTTCAGTTTTTATTAAAATTTGCATAGTTTATTGTCTCATCTGTCAGATGATGATGTGACAGCCCAGAGGTACGATGTGGATTATGTTGCTGTAGGATGAACTCCTGACTAACTAGGTCTAGATCATGGGGTTCTGCTTAGCTCTAGAGCTTTTTTATACTGAATCTTGACATCCCTAACAAGATTTGAAGTAGCAAAGATCATCTCAGTATAGTTTTACACTTCTTTACTCCATGTTTCTCTGTGGATTGAGTGTTTTTGAAACATATACAGTAAAATATATATAGGGATCTAATAAATCTATAAGGTATTCATTGGAATTAAACTGCTTCCTTCAATTAATATTTCTGCCTGATCTTTGAAATGTGATGCGTTAGTAGATTTTCCACAGTCAGGGAGGATGTGAATGTAGATTGAAGCCTGTGGCCTCAAATGGAGGAAACATTTGACACTGCATCTGTCAGCAAATGACCTCTGACAAATTAGATCCATATTTCACACATTCACATAAGGCTTCTCCATACCTTCTTGCCAAGCTATGTCTTGATTTTCCCTGTATCTTCTCCTTTTTATTTAACACCATCTGGTCTGTCTTCCAGGAAAAATAAAAGAAACATCATCATGAAAAGTGCAGGAGGAAAGTCAGAGAAATCTTTCTAAAATATCTTCCTTTTTCATTTTACTTCCAATATTATAGCCTGAAAGTTCTTTTTTTTAAGCTAACTCTATGGATCTTGATCTAGATTGAGGTTAAGGACACAACTTGAGGTCAACAGCAGTAATGTGACTTCAATCTACCAGACTCTCCACTTTCTTTTCTTCGCTAGTTGTGTTTCTGTTGCGGCTTTCAGCCTCTCACACTCTTTCCTTGGTTTAGACATTCTCCACCTGTCCACCAGACACCCTCGTGCCTCGTTCTCCTCCTGCGGGTTCTAATTATCGCTTCACCTGCTGCTCGTTAGTTCATCAGCTTCAGTAGTTCACGCGCATGCGCACACACACACGCACACGCACACGCACACACACACGCACACACACACACACACACACATTTTATTTTCCAACAATAGCCAATCAATGTGTTTACATTGTCAAACCCTCTCTATATAGTTTACATTCTAAGTTGTGGAGTCACCTTTCCCACACAGGATTCAAACTGCCCTCACACAATTCATTTTGACAAATGACTTTTAAATATTTCAAGAAGTAAACGTGGAGCAAAGAGCAGCCACAATGAGCAGCATGAAATTAGATTATAGAGGCTCAGGAAGGGGGGGAGGTCAATTATAGACTCACTGCTTTAATAAAAAATGAGTTTGGTGATATTGCAAATATACAAACAAAAAAAAAAGAGATCCGCCAGTAGCTGTTGTTTACTGCTGAAGGAGCAGTTGCTGTAGTATTAAACCATTCTTGCTGCTATTACTAGAACTGAGATCTCACTTGTGTGTTTTTAAACTCTGACTAAACTCTTAAATTCTTTGATTGATTTTTGATTTGTGCCACTAGTTTTGCATTGCTTCAATGAAATATTATTTACCACTTTATGTAGCAATTGAATGATTAAATTTACCAAACCTTTGGACAGTTTATATTCTGTTGAAGTGACAGAAGATGGAATACACAAACCGATCATTTGAACACGTATGCGAAACAGGAAAAAAAAATAGATTTCTCCAGTCCTTGCTTATAGGCAGGAGCTTTGCTGAACTGCCTCAAGGGTAAATGTTGAATCAGACATCAACAAATAGCGTGAGTATTTGTGTAAAAGAGCCCCACAAAGCAGAGACTTCATATAAAAGAGTGTTCACAATCCTTATCAGAGCCAGTGTGTTTGTGGGCAGCAAAGCCTGTTAGAGGCTCTTACAATACCTCAGATTACAGATAATCACAGCAGGGGAGAGTCA
Source organism: Lepturacanthus savala (assembly GCA_030544235.1). Lineage (NCBI taxonomy): Eukaryota > Metazoa > Chordata > Actinopteri > Scombriformes > Trichiuridae > Lepturacanthus > Lepturacanthus savala. The sequence continues at coordinate 3,203,391 of CM060461.1, forward strand.
GCCTTCTTCCAACCAGCTCTCCTTCTGCTTCTCTTTTGATAAGTTCTACAATAGAAACATAATATAAATGTACCATGGAAAGAGAATTTTTTTGAGCATGTATGACTGGGCTTTAAAGTTTCAATTCCTTCCTCAAAGGTAATCTGCCATTTTTTCAGTTTAACATTTTAGTTTTGGTGGTCTATTTATAAGAATGATCATGTCTTTATGGTCCATAAGCATCTAGTTCGACCAGATGCATCATTTGGGGTCTGGCGAAGTTCAACACTCTGCATACCTTGACTATAGTAGACATATCTTTATTATTATTTAAGGTTTATTATTATTTTAATGCCACTAATGCAGGCGGCATGGTGTGCAGTGGGTAGTGCTGGTATCTCAAAGCAAGAAGGTTGCAGGTTCAAGGAAAAATACTTTTAAGGTACATTTAAAACAGATCGAAATGCAATTAATTTGTGATTGGTGAGTAGCTCAATCTGAAGGCTGATATTAAGCATTAATAGTGATTATTGATAGTCTATAGCTTCTAGATTTCCCTCTCAAATCGCAATAGATTGCTGCATTTAAATTTACATTTAAATTAACCACCGGGTCCCATAGAAGGATGAGTTTCTTGCCTTAAAGAAAAATAACACCACTGAGTAAGCCCTGTAGCGGCCATACAGTCTGCCTTCTCACACACTGACTCTTAAAAACCATGCTCCCCTCCCTACAGACACGCCCACTCTGTTGTGATTGGGGTATTAATGCCCCACCCCCTCAGAAAGGTGGAGAAGAAACAGAAGTCAAGTATAAACAGTATAAAACTGAGAAGGGGGCGGAGCTACATGGATATAGACTACTATTAATATCCGCTCCTGTTGTGACATCACACCCGGAGATTTTCTAAACAGCTTGTGTTCAGCCAGCTTTCAGCGGCACTACAGAGGCCAGACCACAATAGAAAGAGTGTGTGGTCTTATATTATAATATGTGTGTCAGCAGGAAAAACAGAGACAGTAAATATTTACACACAAGTTCTGAAAAGGTTGTTTCTTTTTTTTTTTTTTATAATAAGGCTCCTACAGCTTTACTTAGGAGATGTGATCAGGTCATCAATCATTCCCATATAACTGACCAGACCCAGGGAGGAATAAAAACAACCTTCAGGATGAGGTGAAATAGGGATATTAACTGCTTGAAAAACCTCATGACATTGATGGAAGGCGGTTAATTTTGTCTGTCTCTGAATAACAAAACAATTCTCTGATGCAAAGACTTTAATAAGTAAGAGAAGACGGAGAGGTTAGAAATTTAATATTGTGAGTGTTTATATTCTGATGTTGTCCGAAAAGTCCTAGTTCTGCACTTCAAAAACATTTTCAGATCATAAAAGTTTTTTTAAAGCACAGCAAAAACACCATGAAATTGAATATTCATAACTTAAATATTATTTTCTGAAAAAATAGTCCCATCACAGCTTTTTATCTGATGCCATTTTTCCTAAATTTAAACAAGATTAAAAGAAGTACACCAGTACCGAACTGAGCTTTTAATACATTTATATCATATATTCTGCTCGTGTTATGTTCTGGCTGTAGACAGAGAACAAGTGTTTCATCTCATTGTGTTAATGTTCATGCTCATAGCACAAAAGCAACTGTTGGTAAGGAATCGCACATGATGGATCGTGGCAGTCTGCTTAAATCATAATGGTTTACGCCTCCCTGTTTTCTGTGTCCTAAATACAAAGACAACAAACAGCTTTAGTAAATTCGACCTCCTCTTTTTGAAAAACACATTAACATTTTATTTTACAGGCAAAGAGGAGACGGATTCAGATGTGATATTTTATATACTTGGTGATGAAAAAAGTTTTGCTTTACTTAAGTCATTATTTCATCCCATTGATCAACATGTGGAGGAGGATGAAGTGTGGATTCTAACATTCATAAAAGAAAGCAATCAATAAACTACTATTTTGTAGTTGGATTGATTTACTCTTTACACTTTGAATTATTAATGACATTGTATGAACACACAGAACTTGGAACAGCACAGAACTGAAATTTGTATTTTCTAATATGTGCCTTGCATGGTCATTAGGCTATGTGTTTCAGGCCTACCGAGAAATCAGAAGCCTGCATGTGAATGACTAAAACCACATGGTCTCTTTAGAACAAAGGAACTCCCCGCCATGTGGGTCCCTAAAACAAAGGAGCCCTGTGTGTTAATGAATAGCGCCTCCTGGGATCACCTGATCCACCAAACTGTGTCACAGATGCTACCTGCAGGGGTTTCCTGGGAAGCCCACTCTGATTGGCCAGAGTGCGCCACTAAGCAGTGACGTTACTAAGGCAAGTACCGACTTACCTGAAAACTGAGCTTCTCATTCATATCAACAGGTGTGAAAACAGAAAGCACATCCACTGAACTCAAACCATCCTGTGACCACCAAGTGCAGCAGTTTGAGTGTACATTTTGCGCACATAATACCCGGAGGCCTCTAGTTCCTGGCTGGACAAATTTTCTTCCCCTCCACAGTTCGGTCAATGGTCACTCTCTGGGCAATACCAGCTATTGACACAATGGCGATTGGGAGGACCAACTCTTTTGCAGTCTTTGTTCCTACACAGAAAAGTGTCTCTACAGTAATCATCTTCATCATGACATCCAAGACATTTTCTACAAGCTTTGAGCCTTTTTAACAAAGCATTCTTTTCCTGCAGCTTCAGCATTTAAACCTTTTTGCAAAGGAACATCTTGTTACAATGACATTCATCATCAGCTGCTGTTGTGATGGCATATTTCTTCTCATGCCTTTTTCCTGTTGGATGGTCTGACATCGCAGGGATGAAGCGATCCAACTCTTTGAGGATCATCAAGCTTAGGCAGATCAAGTTCTGCAGAAGTCTCACACTAGTCAACTGAAAAGGAAAACCATGGGCAATCACTTTCTCTGATCCTGGTGACAAAAGCTTCGGTGCTGTGATGTACCTAAGATGGAAAACAACAGAAGAAGTTGATGTGAGATTTGTGAAAGCAAAAGCAAATTTAACATATCACAAGCAGACTAAGGAAATTATTAGAAAGACATGGAAAGGTGGAAATTGGAAGGTGGATCAATCTGTTGGATAGTGACACTGTCCTAGGTGCCATCCAAAAAGACAACTATGGGTGCCAGACATTCTAAGCAAATTGTGTGGGTGAAATCCAGAAGGTTTGGCAGGCAGAAGACCGGTTAGAGGGAAATGAGGAGGCAAAATTGGGGACCTGAGAAAGATGCTCCATGGCAAAATGGACCAAGATTGCTTAAATGGCCTGTAGAGGACTAGCCTGCGAAAACCACAGGTGAAATTGTTGCGCAAGCCAGGGAACAAACTTCAGAGAAATGCCTTTACCTCTGCAGTCACCAAACCAGGAACAAAACAGGAAGAACCAAGGTCAAGCCAGACTCTACAGCAAGGCCAGATGCACTTAAAAAAGAGCCCCTGCTGGCCAGGCTGTGAAGACCCTTGTGAATGTGGAGAGATTTAGCAATTTGCCCAAACTAGTTGACACACTTGCCTGGGTCTTGCGGCCATCTAAGAAGTGGCTATAATTGAGGCACAAAGGCAGCAGTCAAGAAGGGACATAACAAAGCTGTATTAAGTGTTAAATGAAAGAAGCACTCCAATACCACTTCCTATCTGTGCAGCAGGATACAACTTTCCCAAACTTTCCCGAGCTCTTGATAGACTGGCAGTGTACCAAGACACTGATATTGGACTCCTAGTTTGTGAAGGAACCAAGGGTTCAAGGCGGATAAAAGTGCTGTTCACATCTTACCATATAGTTCATGGGCCTTCATGTCGGTTGTACAAAAGGCCCACAAGGCAAGCCATACCTGCATGTCATTGCTCAAGGCGGGGAAAGTTGCTTGGATTGTGAGAGGGCAAAGGCTAGCATAGAAAGTAGTGGACAGTTGTGTCCACCTGCACCTGATGGGTCAAGTCCAGCAAATCCATTTGAATTCACAACAATGAAACTTTTGCAGCCTTATAAGGTGAAATATGAGGTAAAGAAGAGGGTCAATTCCAAATGTCCATCTTCCATGACTGCTGACTGCAAACCTGGTAAATGTGAGGTCAATTGATGTGAGAGCACAAAGTCAAGAGGACTCCGTTGAATACCTAACTCTCTTTTACTGGGATGGACTGGCATGAGGATGAATTCCAGGAAAGCAAGTTCTGGAAAAAGTGGAGTGAATTAGCCAGACCTAACCTCTTCATATGGGGCATGTGGCACACCAAGGAACGGAATATTGCTGTGGGAGATGTGGTGTGGCTGGCTGATCAAAATTCTCTGATGCACGTCATTTTGGAAGAGTGGTCAGTGTAAACACTGACAAGGAGAGAGTTGTGAGGGATACGCAAGTGAAGACTTTCCCAACCATTCCCACAAAAATACCAGGAACTAGAAGAGACTCCATTAAATACCCTGCCAGGATCCCCTCTACAGGGATGTCAGATCTGGTGATCCTACTCCCAATTGAAGAACAGTGTGACCTCCAAAACTGATTGTGAACCCCTTGGGTTTAGTAACCAAGATACTGGGTGACTGGACAGACTAGTGAGGAAAGTTGGCTCTGTTGTGGGAGCTGAACTGGAGAGCTTCACTTCAAAAATTCTGAGCAAACTGCTTACCAATATGAACAATGAAAAGCATCCACTTTACAACACCATTATCCAGCAGAAGAGCTTGATCAGCTGGAGACTATGCGTATTGACATGCAGAACTGACAGACTGGGCAAATCACTTGTCCCAAAAGCCATTCAACTGTACAATATGTCAATCAAAGACCAAGGAATGGACTTTTCTGCAAAGTCTCCACCCTCCGAACAGGTCCTCTCTAACAGACCTTTATATTTCCCTCATTGCTCATTAGCTAGCTTACTTTTTAGTTTTCAGTATTCAACACTGATCTTCTGATTTATTTGCACTGTCTCACCTACCTGACACATCACAACCTCATACATACTCATATTGTTATACTGGAACTGATACACTCAAACTCTTGCACCACAGGGTCAGTCCCTACCCTGTCACCCCTATCACACAGCCTCAGCACAATAATGTGGACCCGTTTTTTTGCTTGTTATATAGTTTGTAAATAATATTCAGTATCTTTCTTAATAGCTTATCTTATATGTATATTTTATAGACTCTCGCCTAACAATTCTGCATATGCTGTATGTTGTTTTATGCATGAATACTTGGAACTTAGTACTTGGAACCTGAATTTTCCTCTTGGGATAAGTAAAGTATCTGTCTATGTGTCTGTCTGTCTGGTGTTTAAATAAGCATTATTTTAAAGATGTGATTTTACTTTATTAAATAGTTGACAATGGAGAAGCAGACAGGAAATGTGGGGGAGGGAGGGGCATGCAGCAACCTGTCAACCTACAAAAAAAAAAAAAAAAAAATCAGCTAACTCATCCACTACAAACACCACAATTACCACCTGGCAGGTTTAATTACTCAAAGGCAGAACCACATCAAGGTACCTGATGAATTTAACAGCTTATTGTTTGTCTTTTTCTACAAAGAGTGTTGCAGGAAAAGACGTGTGTATGATCAGTTGTGTTTGTTGCCAAGATGTGGGTTTACATATCTAAAAGTGTCTGAAGCTGTTGCTTATTCAGTGTGATCCACGGTGATAATACTTCAAAGTATCTCCTAGATTTTATGTCTATTCCGGGGAATGAAGCAGAATTTTAGCCTTGCTTTCTTTCCACAGCTCTTTTTCTTGTTTCTTCTATAGAGACTGTGTGTAGGCAAGATCACTGCTCCAGTGGGTGTCAAGATTTAATATGTGACTTGTGCCACGTTGTTGAAAGGGACGTTACCACAGCTGGGGATAATGTAGACAAATGATTTAGTGAATTAGTGGCTGGCTGCAGCGCGAGCATGACAGTGTTGGTGTGGTGTAGGTTTTGTGGATGTCAGAGCTTCCTGTTGATCCCTCTGGAGGTGGACATACCTGCTCTCATCCACCCCTGTGTCCTCTATCAACCCTTCCAGCTCTCCGTGTGGGTGCTCGTTATGGATCATGCCACAGGAGATGGTTTCAACAGATCCTGTGCACCTTTATACACTTTTGTTGCATTAATATGAAAGGACGATAAAGAGTTTGTTGTGGTAATTCTGATAAATAGACGTCATTAAGAGAAAGTCGGTCAAAGATGAAATGATAAAATGTGGCAGAAATATTACATTTCTGTTTCATGTCCTAATTTGAGGGACATTAAAGTCTCAGGGATTAGAGCAAAAAAAAAAAAAAAAAAACCTGAGCCTGAACTTTTTTTTTTTAATGTGGGTGCATAGGTAGGTGGGGTGGAAAATTTGTGTCGTGAACACATTCGCAGGCTCAAAATGAGAGAATGAAGCCAAGCTGAGCTCCATTGTAATGGATATATATGCCACCGAAACATTTTTGTGGTTAGTTAATGAGTAAGTTAGTAAAATTTTAACTAAAACCAGACATCCGTGTTAATGTGCAGCTCAGATATTATTGATTTCATGACCATTTGACATTTAGTGTAAAAAAAAACAAAAAACACAATGACACAATGAACGTTTAGAGACCTGATGATGCTTCTTAAAACTGTATTCTGAGAAGTTTTTACTTTCTCATTTTGCCAAGCATTATTTGTTGCTGACCCATATGTATCTCTCCCTCTCCCTTCACATATATATACACGCATAAGATAGATTTATCGCGCTCCACTCGTACTAACACGCACTCACACATTTGCATTTGCAAACACATTCACACTCTCGCACACTAGCACTCACACTAAAAACAACAACAACAAAAACAAACCTGGTACAAAACCAAAAGTCACTCGATACAGTCCAGAATATGTTATTTAAGGGGAAATGTGTGTTTTGGCTGTTTTTTTTCTCTCACCTTCGCTTCAACATTTGCAATAAAAGCATTTGCTCTTTGATATCGATGAGCTCCAACCATTCATTCTGCATCCTGGTACAAGAACGAAAGAAAAAAATGGGAAAAGAAAAAAATCTGAACCATACAGTCCGGAATATGTGTTATTTAGGTGTGTTTTTGTTTGCCTGTTTTTTTCTGTTTTGTGCCAGTTGCCACTGTCAAGAGGAAGCATTGATTCATCACACCAACATGTTCCCTCTACACAGAACTAAGAATGAACAAGGTCTGATGCTGTAGCTACGTAGCAGAAGTAGAAAGTAGACTTCAACAGTCACGCACTCATGTAATCACTCCTTTCACAAATTATGTAATGAAATGTTTTGTTTCAACTCGATTATATGATTTTGGACATGCAAATCGAAATCAAAATTAAATTAATTCTACATTCTAATTCTAATATGGCATAGGAAGCTATAAACACAAAAGATGTTGCCTCACAGCTGCCGGACAACAGCTTTTGCAGAATGTTTTGGGCATAGAAAGGCATAGGCCAACTTGGTAAAATGGTCTGTGGCAATAATAATAATAATACATTTTATTTATTGGGCGCCTTTCGCAGCCTCAAGGTCGCCTTACATGAAGTATATTAAAAACAGTAGTAGTGTTAGACATTACAAAGCAGAATAAAACATCAATGAAATCTACAATACATCAAGTAGAATAAAAAGAATAAAATACAGAAAAAAAAGTGAACATGGGAGGAAGAAGTAATAGCTAATAAATAAGTATAATAAATAGGAGCGATAAAATAAATTAAATAAATACAGAAAATGACGTGTGTGTATATACACACATATACATAGATACATACATATACAAACACATACACACATACACAGAGGAATTGGGCTAAGCAGTGGGGTAGGCCAAGGTGAAAAGGTGGGTATTTAGTGCAGCTTTGAACTGGGTGACGGTGGAGGTGTTTCTGACGTGGGGAGGGAGAGAGTTCCAGAGGCGGGGGGCAGCATGACTGAAGGAGCGATGGCCGAATGACTGAAGGTGGGCAGCAGTGAGGAGCGAGGGGGGGGGGTGAGTTTGTTAACAAGGGAAAATAGGGATCTGGTATGGTTGGCGGAGGATGAAATGAGATTGGTGTAGTAGGTGGTTTTAGCTGAGCAGAGGGCATCTTTATAGGCAAGAAGATGGTTGTTATGTAATTCTTTATGTATAGTGAGGCCAGTTTTCCTGGCGAGGCGTTCCAGTTGGCGGGCTTTGGCTTTGAGGCAACGGAGGGCAGGGGTGAACCAGGGGGCAGAGTGTGAAAATGAAACGGACCGAGTCTTTTGTGGAGCCAAGTTGTTCAGGATATTGTTGAGGCTAGAGTTGTAGTGGGTGACAAGATCATCAGGGGAGGAGTGTGGAACTGGTGGAGGTATGGAGTTGATGCCATCTGTGAGGGCTTGGGTGTTGATGTTCTTAATATTCCTGAAGGTGATATTGCGGGGGATGCCAGATTTCGGGTGAGGGGGGAGGGGGATGTTGAAGAAAATCGGTATGTGGTCGGTGACAGGGAGAGAGGATGATGTTATGTTGAGAGGGGTGATGCCAGCGCAGTAGATCGAGGATGTGGCCTTTGCAGTGTGTTGGGAAGTTAATGTGTTGTTGAAAACCAAAGCTATTGAGGCAGGAGATGAAGTCAGTAGTCAGTAGGTTGGAGGGGTTGCCCATGTGAATATTGAAATCGCCAAGGAGAATGATGCTGGGGGAGATGGTGCACAGGTGCGAGAGGAGGGAGCTGATTTCTGTTACGAATTTGTTGTTTGACTTTGGTGGCCGGTAAACTGTGGAGATGATAAGGGGAGGAGATGAGTTCTTGAGGCGGAGTGTGATGGATTCGAATGAAGTGGCGGGGGAGGTTGCGAGTGTGGAAAAGTGCATGGTTTTACGGAAGATTGTCGCTAAGCCTCCACCTCGTCCAGAGAGGCGTGGTTGGGAGTGGTAGGTGTAGGCTGCAGGGAGGGCTTCATTGAGGGAAATGTGGTTGTCGGGTTGTTGCCAGGTTTCGGTGAGGGCGAGGAAGTCAAGGTTGTTGGTGGAGATGAGATCCTGGATGAGGAGTTCTTTATTTGTAAGGGAATTGTGATAATTTGTGAGGCATGGGGGTGAGGTGGGTTGAATTTGCTGGTGGTTACTGGACAGAGGTTGTTTGGATTAACATTGTTGGTTCTCGGTTGTTGCCAGCGACGTCTGTGTGAGTGCAGAATGGGTGGAATGGGCCATGTTGGAGGTGGGTGTAGTTCATAGGGTGCTGGGGATGCATTGGGGAGAAGGGGGAGTGGCTGCAATACCGGAGTTAGTCTGCAGGGGGAGCAATTTCCGGAAGGTGAGGGTGAGTGGTGTAGTTCTGGAGGTGGACGGAAGGGGGAGCAATTTCCAGAGTGTAGCGGTGAGGATTGTAGTACTGGAGGTGGCCGATAGGGGGAGCTGTTTAAAGGCGGCTTGGTGGCTGACCGGGACGTGATGGAGGTGGGAGTGTGGAATGTAAACACAGGTAGTCAGCTGAGTGTATGGACGGCGTGCTGGATATTTCCAATGAGGATTTTATTGCCAAGTCTATTGAGGTGGATATTGTCATTGTTGAAAAAGTGCGGTCTCTGCCAGAAGAGGTTGAAATTGTCGATGAAGTGAATCCGGTGTGAGCTGCAGTAGGAGTGGAGCCAGGTGTTGAGGCTGAGGATACGACTGAAACGTTCTGTTTTATGGGAGGATGTCATGGGGCCGCTGAGGAACACAGTCAATTTATGATTTTCAACGGATTTGAGGAGATGTCTGAAGGATGTTTTGGTCAACTCGGAGTGGGATTGCGCTGTGTCGTATGAGCCAACGTGAATGATGATGCGGATAATGGATGAGAGAAGTGACCGGAGGATGGAAGGAATTTTATCGGCGATAACAGCAGCCGTGGCGCCGGGGAAAATTATTGTTTTTGCGTTGAAGAAGCGCATACCTTTGACGCTGATCGGCGGTGCAGGCGGCAGGCTCATGGGGGCGGCCGGTTGAGAGGGAGCCTGCCGGTGGTGGTGACGTGGATGGCGGCTGCCTAAATCCCACGGACGCCCGCCCATGGTCGGAGGGGCTGCCTCTGCTCCTGGCCGGTACCAGCGGGTCCGACGGAGTTTCGGCGCACCGCTTCCTTTAGCAGCACCTGGGGGGCTGCCGAAGTTCTCCGTGGCGGAGAGTCGGGATCATGGACGCCACCAGGATGGCACCGAACGCCAGCGGACGCCGTTGGAGGGGAGCTCCCCCTGCAAGCGCCCGCCTGCGCCCGGGTGCCACCGCACGCCAGCGAGGTCTGCTTCGCGCCGGTGTCCGCCGGCACCGCGCCGGCGGCATATCCCACAGAGGAGCCTACGGGGACCGCAGGAGAGGCGGCCCTGTCGGCAGGTAGTAGGTGCGGGCGGGAGACTCCGTCGGGGGTCCGGGTGGTGTCAGTGGAGGCAGGCGGGGGTGAAGAGGCCGTGGTGGCAGAGGTCTGCGTCGGGCTTGTGGTGGAGGGCTGGCTGGAGGTGGGGGAGGGCTGGCTGGCAGGGGACAGGGCCTCGGCGTGGTGGAAAAGAGGGACTTGGAGCTTGGATCTGCCAGAGCCGTTGGTTCTTTTCCCTCCTCGGATGATCACCTCAGACCAGGGAGTGTGGATCGGCGTGGAGCTTAGTGGAGGTTCGGATGGTTGCCTCGGGGTGGTTGGCTCCCAGGGCACTGTATCCTGGAGATCGGCTTGGAGGGAAAGTTCGCGGAGGGATTGCTCATGGGCCGCGTCCATGGTTTTGGTGAGTATGGTTGATTTTGCAAGGTCGTCTGAAAGATGTGCGATTTTGGATCTGAGGAGGTCAATGGTTTTATTGGCTTCATGAAGTTCCCTGGTTTTTTTTGTAAAGTAAAGACATCGAGGAGCGGAGTAGTAAGTTTTCGGCGTTTTTTCTCTCGCTCATGCTCGCTCTGTTCTTGCTCTCCAACAAGGACATCGAGTGACCTGTTAGAAGCATCCCACCAGAAATCCACACAGAGTAGATCAAGTGTTTTTATACTGACAATGGTACTGAGAGGAGCTCTAGCCTCCAGTTCTGGGGATTTGCTGAAGACACACCTGCGACAACACTTCACATACTCCTTATCATCAGCTTCCAAGTCTTGCCAGAAGAACCTCTGCCTGGTCAATCATAGCATTCTCTGCTGCCCTTGATGCACCAGTCCTTTGAGGACTGTATGCTTCAGCGAGGTAGGTATAATAAGGTTATAGGACTTCCTTTTCGACACTGGATCCTTCGACACACAATACATCACTCCCATTCGCAGCGTCAGCTTCTCCCATCCCTTAAGCAGCTTAATGGCCTCCCGTGGTTTATGGCAACGCTCTCTTCTTGATGGTCTTTGATCCGTTCCACCTAATAGACCACTCTAGCTAGTACACTATCCCCACGCTGCTTCGACGTCCCTTGACAGCGCTCCAACAGTGGTGACTTCAGCTGGTACTAAAGTTTGCAGGAACTGCGGCAAGAGGAGTGCTTGGTAACGCAACTTTGAGTCTTCCCTGGTGTGAGAGGTCAAGACAGCAGACACCTCATCACAGGACAGGGGTAGGGCAGAAGGGGGGATGGTGGACTGAGTTAACGTGTGGCAAGTGGCAATGGCAAGTGGAAAAGGATAAACCTCTTACACAGATATGATGTGAAAATGATCGCTTTTGACTCATTATCAGTCTCTACAGTTCACAATAACACGTCTTTGTTTTCACTTGGTCCGAACGGCGCAAGTTCGCTACTTGGTCCGTGCTAAACACTGGATGAGGATATTGAACTATCTCATTTTATATATATATATATATATATATATATATATATATATATATATATATATTTTGAGAGGGAGTTGATTTTTTTTTCTACAGTCAAGCGCTGCACACCGGAAATCCAGCATGGCACCGGAAATCTTTAATCCCTGAAGTCTTCTCTTTGCCCCTCACATATCTGATCTTTTCATCTCTTCAGTGGAGGCTTAAATTAACATCTAGCGAAGATCCCAAACATGAAGGAGAATCTACAGTAGATCCAAAAAACTTCATTCCGGGCTACTGTAGAAACATAACAGCTCTGTGGAGGGTAAAAACAGCTCAACCTAAGGTAATAAAACATACAAATTTGCATTTTGCTTAAATTATATACTAATTAAAACATTACTGCCAAGTCTGTTCCAGCTAAATCTTACACATTGATTTACAATTGTTGATGACTTTTCTACCTCAGTGTAGTTTAAAAATATTTCTTGTACAATTGTTAATTTTGGGGGGAATTTTTCTGCAAATTCATGATATAGTTGTCATCTACATATTTTTTTCCTTTTCTGCAGTGAAAGTGGTGTGAATGTGATCACAGCACATGAATACTACTTCAGCCAGCCGTCATTTGGAAGCGGCTTACTGCAGAGTGAATTATTGCTTTATGATCACTACATCCTCCGACAAGATGAACACCCCATGTTTATGACAGCAGCTGTGCGACGGGATCGTCTGCCTTGACATTTGAAATAAGTGATCACAGAGAAACCTGGAGGCGACAGAGAGTTCTTATCTTCAAAAACACAACCACAAAGCATATACATCTAAATGAGCTGCAAATACATGTTCAATTTGCCTGTGTGAACGTCAGAAAAAACACTATGACCTATATTAGGAGAACAGACGCTTCTAGAAAGAGTCTGGTGCTGTTCACAGCTGGACCTTCTATGTTCATATGGAGTCAGGAGTTCATGCATAAGAATTGATCATGCTCAAAGCAAATCTATATGACACCCATGAATCACTCTATTCCTGGTTCTCTCATCCTGTTATTGGCAAAAAGAACATCTATATTTACATCTGTCTTTCAGATGACCTCTTGTATTTGTGCAGTAATGGATGATCTCTATGGGAATCAAAGGCAGAAGGACTGCAACACATGCTGGACCAAATCAATCAGGCTAAAAGAGTGATCATCATCATCATCATCGTCAGCCCCCTGTGGCTCTAACACAAAGTCTTTGATGAGTGCTGAGAGGTTCCAGTGTTTGGCTTCTAATGAATTCGGAATCTACATGTTAAGTCAGGCTATAGCTTGATTTTATATTAATTTTGACAAAAATAGTCAAAAGACTGGAAAACTCAAACATCTATAGAACACTAGATGACTCACCCAACGCTGCTGTCCAATGAGCCAGTGTTCACACATGGCCAACAGGTCCCTTAGAGCATTGAGTCTATGTATTAAATAACTATAACTCACTCAATTTCAACCAATTTTCAAACTACCTGGTTTGGTTGTAAACCCCATTAATGTTGTTATGACACTAGATACTTATAATTATGAATAATTATAATCATCAACTTTTATATAAATTGTGCAGATAGTTGAAGTACATACACTGCGTGTACATAGCTATTACACAGTTTACACAGGATCACAATAAAAAACCTTCACATAAGCAGAAAGACCATGAACTGAAACCACTTTACTTCAATGAATTACATTGCAATGATTGTTTAATGAAAAGCTGCAATTTCAAAATATTAAATCATTCTGTATGATAGTTATGCTATAACATGTGGAACAAACTAACTCACAACAAACTCACTTTATTGTGGTTAGAGAAGTAGATTACAGTCTGAGCTGGACCTTCCCAATATGGCTGCCGTTGAGTGACATCAGCATGTAGCCTGATCCACCACCTTGAGTAAGCTAGCAGGTTAACAACCCAGAGGTTATACTGACACGTTGGATGAGCACATACTTTCTGTTTGCTCTAATTACCAAGTTACCGGCTTCTTCTGGTTTGAGTTTTTGTTTATGTTTTACATTCTCTTTGACTTCTGGGTCAGAGCTTGGTGCAGATCAGCTTTAGTCTGATTTCAATCGCATTATCTCAGTATGTTAGTCCAACTTTTTCAATTTCAGTAGAGTTAGATCTTCGCATGTACTTTAAAAGTCAGTTTTAGTCAGACTAACACAATAATTACATTTTCTTAGGTGTAATATAAACATACTGAGTATTTTTGCAACTACTGGGTATTACACACCTCTCAGGCCACTCCAATTATTCCACTCCTGCCTCAGTCTGTGAAATTTAACGCTGAACCAACGAAACTGATGTTAAAGCGCCTTCTGTGTGACTTTTAGAATTAGAAAATTATCTGTGATGCAACAGTGTTGGTGTCTAGTGTGACATACATTTGCATCAGCTAAATCAGCAGATTTAATTTGTAATTTTATGTCATGTCTTATCTCATCGACCTGCAAAAAAACTTTGTACTTCATAGTTTTATCCATGAGCCATATGTACCAGCACAAAGGGGATGAAAGCCACAAATTAAACTGTAATTTTGATCATTTTTCTGTGTGCCAGCACTAACTTTGAACGTCCTCATTACTCGAGCAATCAACTGCTCCGAATGGAACTGACTGCAGGATAGAATGTAACCTCCTGATTATACATAATCACTGTGATGCTACAAGAACCTGGAACCCTGCAAACAGCAAGAATCCACAGCCAGTCAGAAAACTTGAGACTGTGAGAGTTGGTCTTTATCATACACCTTGGTAGGACATTGATTTCTGAGCAGGCGGGTATCATTTTCTTTTTGTCCACTGCAAACAGGAACTGCTAATTAGCCATATTATTAATGATCCCAAACTTCCAGATGTGTAAACAAATGAAAGCTAAAACAGACTTCATGAACCCCTAGGTTACAGGGGGAACTAATTGATGAATGAATGGATGTTATGTACAAAGTAACTTAACCTAAAGCACATAACAAGAGGATTATACATGCTGCTCACATCGGAGGCTGTTTCCCGCTGCCATATTTTGCTTAACAGGCATCAAGAGATTATCCAAAAATGGAAACCTGTGAGATTTTCTTTATTGGTGTTGCTAAATTGCTCCATCGTCTGTCAATAAAACAGCAAGGTCTTTGAAGTCGTCTTACATGGATTTTCTGAGGATCGTCCGAGTGTGCTGGAGCTGGATTTACGGTAGTGAAGCCACCACGCTCTCAGTTCTCCAGGCTTCCCTTCTGTCATCCTGCAGCTGTCCACCAGATGCCCTCAGACTTCCCCCCTGTCCCTGTCTGCTGCAGGTTCCTCTTCTCTCTTCCTATCCTGTGCTTTGCTGCCTGTCAGACGCTGTTCTTGTTGTTGTCATGTTGCTTTTTTCGCTGGAACAAAACTGCAGCTGCTCGCCTTCCTGTCTGGACATCTCCACATTTCTGTTAAGATTTTACCTCCCATATCCTCTAAGCTTTCACATCTGTACTTTTGACAGTAAACTCAGTGAAGTGTTTCTACGCTTCTACGCGGTTTCTGCTTTTTGTCTTCTGAGGATTGTGTGCAAGTGTAAAATCGTACCAAGTGTATGATTTTTTTCTATGGTCTATTGTTTAAAAACTAAACTAAAAAGCTGCTCCTCTTTGGTTCATTAATCCCTTCATAATGAATCAATCATTAAATCAAACAGTCACTTAACAGACAAACCAAAATCTAATTTAATATAAAGTGGTTACATGCAGACTCTTTTCTCCTAATCCTTATTAAAATTAGATAATTAAAAATGATGAATAATCATTGCTATCCAAATATTTTATATCAATATATGTCCTAGTTATATAACTTCCTGCTTACATTTACATATAATTATTGCTATCAATTATTTGATGAATAATTATTGATATCAAGCAAGAAAAGCAAATATCAATAGGCTTTCTAAGTGTATAAATTTACTTTTGTCCATGGGCTAGTATTTAAAACTAAACTAAACACAATAAATTGCAATATTGAATTGTAATACTTGTAGAATATCTATTTATATGGAATCGGCACCCAAGTGTTGTGATAGCATTGTCCCAGTCCTGCTGTTTATTTTGTGGTCATTCAATTCTTTGGCGGCAAAAGTGAAAGTGTGAATGAGGACCATCCTACAAACAAAATATTAAACTATTCTCAACTGTGATCTAAATGATTTGAGATATGAAAGTTCCTCATTCAAAGATCTATCTACGCCGTAGTTTCAGTGTCCTGACAACGATTCAATGTCTCTATAACTGTAGTGTTTATATTTCTATAAACAGCTGGCGTTCCCTCAGCCTGCAGACAGCAGCACTGTGTTCTGCCCTCGCTGCAGATCAACCTTCTCAGCCTGGTCCTGTATTAACATTCAGCTCGTGATGTGAAAAGTTTCTTTTGCATCATGTATTTCAGGAGCTGCCGGTGAGGGGCCTGAGCTCCACCCAGGTTCTGATTCATATTTCTGGGGCTCTGTTTGTTTCTGTTATCACCTCGACAGCAATAAAGGACATATTGGTCTTTGACCTTCCTCTTGTCTTAGGGTCGTCACTGACCCATTTTGGATTTTAAATGCATAAAAGAACCACTTCAATTTGTTCATTTACATCAAGGTTTTTTGACTTTGTGAGGTAACATATACAATGTTATGGTTGATTTGAGTTAAGTTATAAAAAATATAAATAAAAAAATAAAATAATACTATAAAGCAACATTTAGAAGCAAAACTGAAGTCACAAGTGAACTGTCAGCCAACACAATCAGCTCTTCTCCCAGTCATTCTTCTTGTTATCTAGCATACCTGCACAAAAACACACAAAAAACAAAGCAACCATGTGCAGACATGTGTGGTCAATTCAGTTGGTGATTTGCAGATTAATCATCTCCAATTTTCAGCATGCAAAAATGTAAAGAAGATTTTCAGTGTGAGAGGTGACAGACACCACCCCTGTTGGAATAGTCACACAATGGCTTTTATTTACAGTTTGGACACACCTTTTCATTGTATATGTGTTTTGTTGCATTTCATTCATAGTTTTGATGCCTTCAGTGAGAATCTACAATGTAAATAGTCATGAAAATAACGAAATCACATTGAATGAGAAGGTGTGTCCAAACTTTTGGCCTGTACTGTGTGTGTGTGTGTATATGTGTGTGTATGTATGTATGTATGTATGTATGTATGTATGTATGTATGTATGTATATATACACATGACCAAAAAAAATCCCATAGACCCAGACCAAAAATACAAACCCAAAATGGTTACAGAAGCCTAACAAGGTAACTAAGAGATGAGTATTTTACAGCTGATTTAAGACATGGGTCAAAGCCGACCTGTTACATAAGGGATGGAAATAGAAAACTAATACGAGAGGAAGGTTAACTATAGCCTCAAAACTAACTGTTTATAGTCATATATTCAATGTGACAGTAGAAATGTCTGGTGCATTTCATCAATGAACGAGATGCAGTCACAGAGTTTATGTTTGTGACAGAGCTGTGTTTCTGGTGGGTGTGTGTTAGGCACCAGGAGAAAATCACTCAGCCTGATTTCAAATTGCTTCATGATTGTCTTCACTCAACAATCTCTGCAGCATCGACTTTAAACTACAAAAGGCCTTTTTAAAACCTACCGATTGTTTGTACAGTTCTTTTAGGTCCAAGAATCCAAGCGATAAACTAAACTGCATCACAGCAAACCACAGAAGAACATTCAATCCTCTCATTGGTCAGCAGTGTAGGGCAAGTTACTTCAAAACTAATGCGTGGCATTAGTGGACAGTTCTTTAGGTGTAGCACACAAAGTGCATTTGATTTGACAATGTTTTTCAAATCCTTATGTTTCAAAAACATAAAGTAATGAGTGTGTCCATGTGGAGAATGTGCGATCCAACGTTTCTGCAGGTTCACTCTACGCCAGTTTCTGTCTGATGAGCCAAATGAAAAAGGAAGTAAAACATTTTAGACGTATCACTGCTGTTGATCTTGCAGTGATTTTAGCAAATTTGTATAAAACCCCCCCCCAAAAAACGACCACTTCAATCCAAGTTAAAAATGCATTGTAATGCATGTTACTGACATTTTGCAAGTAAAATATTACCATTTTTTTCTGTAATGCCTTACATTACTGTGGTACAGCAAAAATCAATGCATTACAGTAATATATTATTTTTGTAGCGCGTTACTCCCAACACTGCTTTTCATGTCATATATCATAGTTGAAAACACATCAGTGTGTTGTGCAAAATAAGAGGATTTCTTTCTGTTTTTAACAGATTTATCATCTCAAGCTTCTCAGCTCTGCAGCTGAATTCTGGCACTAGATACTTCCTGTTGTGCCAAATCATATCAGACAAAATCAACACTGAAGTGTGTAAATTTTCCACCGTTAGCCGTAAATATTCTGGCTCGGATCTCTTCTGCAGACCGATGAGCTGAATATTTACTGTGGCTGTAGCGCGTTCACACCTGAGTCCCTCAGCTGTCCTCTGATGCACCGAGGCTGCACAAAATAGCACAAACCGCAACATACACCAGGGACACGGTCAGTACAAAGGTAAAGAACCTCTTAAACCTTAAAGGTTCAGTAAAGGTAGCATTAGAGATATGTTTCACATAAAGCGGCTTAGATTAAAGCTTTTAATGTGGAGAATTCAGAGCAGGTGGAGCTTTCACCAGTTTGACACAGCTGCTGTTGTACTTTAACATTTTGTTATAGGCTGAAACTGCTTCATCTACAGCGCAATTGATTAATAATCAAGTCTGCAAAACGCCCAAAAAATAATGAAAAGGCTTCATCACAGCTTCCCAGAGCTAGGAACATTGTTAATCTCATCCAAATAACAGTCCAGTACACAGACACTCAATTTATACTATAGAAAATGAGAAAAGATAAAAACTGAAATCATTTGAGAAGCTGAAAATAAGATGTTGTGTTGATGCTCAACTTTTCAATATGTCATAATTTTCTTTGGATAAAACAGATTGTTATAATAATAATTATTATTATAGAATAGAGGATCTCTGTAGACAGAGATGTTAGACCTGTCGCTACAGCACAGAACATTGACCAAGAAGAAGTAGCCAGTGAATTACAGTCATGTGTTGTTCTGATACAGTCAAATGAATGTAGGACAACACTAACTATCTCTGTGCACTAACTCAACTTTCACTAATTAAGGCTGGTTATTTTATCATCAACAAATCTTATGTAGAGCTGCAATAATTGATTGATTAGTTGCCAACTATTACATTGATCACTAACTATCTGGTTAATCGATTTGAGTCATTAAAAAAAAAAAAAAGTCCAAATTCTCTGGTTTCATCTTTTTAAATTTGATTAATTCTTTAGTCTACTATAAGTAAACTGAATATCTTTGGTTGTGGTCTGTTGGTCTGGGCAAAAAAGGTACTTAAGGATGAATTTTCAGCTTTGGGAAACAGTAAGTGACATTTTACATCATGTTAAGAAGTAATCACTTAATTGCTTTAATAATCAATAGAATAACAGCCCATCAAAATACTTACCTACACCCCTATTTAAGTAGATTAATTGTTGGTTTGGCTCTGCACATGAAATGTATAGGACAATAAGAAAAGATAGAAAAATCACCTGCAATTGTCAACTTACTGAAAAATCTACCTTCTCAGCAATTCATTTAATCCAATAATTCTATAAATCTGTCACTGATGTATAAACCTTCAAGAGAGGCACTGAATGTGTCTCGGGCTCAATACAAAAAGGATTCTTTATACTGTTAAGAAGTTCAAATCAATCCCCTTCAACCCTGGACAGAAAAAGAGTTGACAAGACAAACTGCTGAAGTTTCAGTGAAAGGGTTTTTTAAACACTTGTGGCATCATCGTTCATCACTTGGATAATTAAATTCCCACATTTCTTTTGGGTGATGTGAACATCTTGAGAGCTGGTCTGGTTTTAGTCAAAGGCATATGGGAGGGAGGGAGAGAGAGAGAGAGAGAGAGAGAGAGAGAGAGAGAGAGAGAGAGAGAGAGAGAGAGAGAGAGAGAGAGAGAGAGAGAGAGAGGAGAGAGAGAGAGAGAGAGAGAGAGAGAGAGAGAGAGAGAGAGGAGTGGAAGCACGTCCAATGTTTATTGTGTGAGGAGGTGGATCAACACAGAAAAGGGTAGATCATGCATGAGGGACTGAGGGTTAATTGAAAAAAATGGACAAAAATGATCTTAATAATGGAATATTTAGAATCTGAATAAGTTAGCCTGGGGCTGCAGTTTATCATTATTTTCATTATTGAGGCTGATGATTTTCTTTAAAAAACTATTTATCATTTGCCTACAAAATGTCTGAAAATACAAATATACTCAGTTTAAAATCATGGAAATGAAAAAATAAGCAGCAAATCGTCTCAAATGACAAGCTGGACTGAGGGATTTAGGGATTTCTTTTTATAATTAATCATTAACATTAATGCAAATTAATTTTGAGCTGCAGATTAAATAAGTAGGGTTTGTAGACAAAAAACTCACTCACTTCATTTTTTTTTTTCAACTCAGTGTGACCTCGGCTTAATTAAAATAGATTGTTTTCAAGTAGATTACACCTTTATAACTAAATATGGTGCACAATTCAGTGTTTCTAGCTATAATGTGAATATGTGATGTTTGAGTCTGTCAGCACAGTAATTCGCTTTTATGTTCTGTTGAATGGCTGCAAACTGACTGTTTTCATTATTGATTAGCTATTTTGTCCATAAAATGACAGAAAACAGTCAAAGGTGAAAGTTTTTAGTCTGATTCCCAATCCTCAAAGATAATCAGCTTTTCAACATAAATATAAAGAATAGAAGGTTAAACTAGCAAGTATTTCAGCACATTTGCTTAAAAAATAACTAAAAACAAATAATCAAACTATCCGATTCATGGAAACAATCAACTATTTGTTGCAGCTCTATATTTATCTATATTTGTATTTTCATTAAATTATTCATAAATTAAATGACAAATAACTGTTCAATTATATATATTGAGTTTAATATTACAAATGACTAAGAAAACAGCCAATATTTTGTAAGAAAAAAAGTCTTAAATGATTAATTAATTCACAAATGTGTTGAGACTGTCGGTTCTGGAGATATAATTGATAATAAAAAATAATACAGCCAATATATTCTGACCTATAATAATCAACTCAGGCTCCAAATCTCTTTGAATTGTTCCTGATACAGTTAAGAGGTAAAATATTACTCAAATACAGGCATAAAACTACAAAGCGGAATCTATAATTACTCAATATATTATAATATTGATATAATAAGAAATGGTTCATCATTGGTTACTTAGATTTGAAAATGTGCATCTTTATTGATGAGTCGACCCATTGAGATTGAGAATGTGAAATGAAACACACAGTTAATATGCAGCTTATGGGTTAGTTTGTGTCAGTTTGTGTCTCAACAATGAATAGTGAATCACAGCTGGACTCACCGTGACCGGACACGTCGAGAAACACAAAGTGACGAGGAGCAAACTTTTCTTCATGTTTTCCTCCTCAGGTAGAAGTCAGGTGACACCTGTCCTGACAGCAGAAACTGTGGTTACAACACAAGTCGTTTAAACTCCACTTCAGAGTTTCTCATCATCAGAAAAGCTTTTTTAAAATTCCATTAAAGTTTTAAAAAACAAACACAAAAAACAAACCCACAAATAAAAAGCGGAAGAGAAAAGCTGAGCCGTGATGTCCTGAATCCACTGGTCGCTGCTGCTGAGATGAGCTCCAGCTGCTGACTGCAGCGATCACCGCGAGCAGAGTCAGCCCGCACACTTCCGGTGATCACACCTTCAAAATAAAGTACGAGTTTATCATTATTATATTATTATTCACTTAAGAATATTCGTATTTATAATTTAAGCTTTCACACAAGTTGGTGTGATTCAAATAAGACGAGCCAATAATAAGACAGAACAAGTGTAGACAGGAAACTGTTAACAAAATCAAAATGTAATAAATTAAAAGCTATTTCAAAGCATAAATAATTAATGAATAGTGAATAGTGAAATAAAAGCTTGATTAAAATTAGGGGTATATATGTAATTAGGGTATATATATATATATTATATATATATATATATATATATATATATATATATATATATATATATATATATATATAAACATGTCTGGGGGATATTTAAATTAAAATACTATTTATGATGTGCTTCAATTACATAATGGAAGGTGATTACCATACCAGGTACCATGAAAGTTTAATGTTAGTGCGGCAAATGCTGCAAATAAAAGAAACGCTGCAAACAAAAAGAAACGGCGCTGCAAATAAAAGGAAACTCCACACCGGAAGTGAATTACTGGGGACTATAATTTGCGGTGCACCTGTAGTTTTTTATGTGAGCGAAGAAGAAGAATACTAAGAGGAGGTGTTGTAAAGCAGAAGTAATTAGGGGGCAAATAATTGTTTCTCCAGTAGGTGCTGCTATATGACCATTATGGCCGGCAAGGATGATTGATGAAGAAGACTGGAGGTTCCGCGCAATGTGCGGGTT
The DNA here is from genome assembly GCA_030544235.1 of Lepturacanthus savala. Taxonomy (NCBI): domain Eukaryota; kingdom Metazoa; phylum Chordata; class Actinopteri; order Scombriformes; family Trichiuridae; genus Lepturacanthus; species Lepturacanthus savala. Next base: position 3,225,701 of record CM060461.1, read on the forward strand.
GTACTCTGACTCGGAGAGGGATTTATTGTTTTTCTAATCCGGATAAAATTGGACACTCGGCATCTGTGTGTTGTGGTCATTTTCACTGGCAAGTTACCACATATTTTGTGGAGGAATACGAAGAATAAACAATTATTTGCCCCCTAATTACTTCTGCTTTACAACACCTCTTCTTCGCTCACATAAAAAACTACAGGTGCACAGCCAATAATAGTCCCCAGCAATTCACTTCCGTTGTGTAGTTTTCTTTTATTTGCAGCATGGAGGGTTCCCAGTCACCGTAGTTAGCACTACGTCCGTGCTAAATAGTTAGGTCTGTGTCATTCGAAGGCCGGCAGCTTCGGAGCACCCGGACTATATTGGCAACGTGACCGTCCCAGCACCAGCCTGAATACACGTGTAAACCACGGACGTAATCAACCTGCCGCTGTATCAGCACCGGGGAAGGCAGCAATACTGAATACACGTGTAAACCACGGATGTAAACAACCCGCCGCTGCTGCCTTCACCAGTGCTGCTGAATACACATTTAAAGAGATAAACAACACGCCGGTGTGGCTGTCACCGGAGCCGGGTGCTCCGAAGCACCAGACCTGATGTTAACTGTGCGCAAGAACGGGGAAAATGAGTGCTAAGAGGCTAACATGGAGCTAACACTATTACATACGCACACAAGCGAAGTTTTGTGTGTGTATCCATGTTAGCCTTAGCTCCATGCTAGCCACTAGCCTAACTTTTCAAACTTTATTACTTTTTTTATTTAATTAACTTAATATTAAACGGCCACCACAAACACTTTGTGTTTCCATGGTTTCTGACCTTCAACCAATCACTAACTGTGCCGTGCTGACGTCATATGTAGGCGCAGGACCCCATAGCAGGACCCTACCTACCAGCGGAAATGACGTTCTTTGTACATCAGCTGAACACTAAAACTGGAACTGAACTTCAACACTTCAGTGAGACACAGTGGAATTATATATATTACATATACTGTATATATATATATTATTGGTGATGAGCACAGACAATTTCAGGAAAAGTGTGGAAAACCTGATGCGGCCCAGCCTCAACCAGACCCTAGCTCTAGCAGCCCCCAGGCAAATTGAGTTTGAGACCCCTGATTTAAACTATAGTAAAAGAATAGTAGGTATCTAGCTTTATAGCTCTTTCGGTACAAGCCAGGTTGGACTCCAGAGCAGAACCATGATAGCAGTTCAAAGTTCAAAGATATATTTATTTAGTAGTCATAGGTGTAAATCCCAGGGGGAACACAGGGGACATGACCTCCCAAAGGTCTTTGTAAACACAAATAAATAATTTTGAATATTAAGTAAATGTTTAATAAACACAGAACAAAATTCTCGTCTCGTCTTCCTCCCGCTTATCCGTTGTCGGGTCGCGGGGACAGCAGCTTCAGCAGGGAAGCCCAGACTTCCCTCTCCCCGGCTAATTCCTCCAGCTTCTCCGGGGGGACCCCAAAGCGTTCCCAGACCAGCCGAAAGACATAGTCTCTCCAGCGTGTCCTGGGTCTTTCCCGGGGCCGCCGCCCGGAGGTACGTGCCCGGAACACCTCACCAGGTAGGCGTCCAGGAGGCATCCTCACTAGATGCCCAAGCCACCTCAACTGGCTCCTCTCGATGTGGAGGAGCAGCGGTTCTACTCTGAGCTCCTTGCGGATGACCGAGCTTCTCACCCTATCTCTAAGGGAGAGCCCAGCCACGCTGCGAAGGAAACCCATTTCGGACGCTTCTATTTGTGATCTCGTTCTTTCGGTCACTACCCAAAGCTCGTGACCATAGATGAGGGTAGGAACGTAGATCAACTGGTAAATCAAGAGCTTCGCCTTTTGGCTCAGCTCCTTCTTCACCACGACGGACCAATGCAGGGCCCGCATCATTGCAGACGCCGCACCGATCCGTCGGTCAATCTCCCGCTCCATCCTCCCCCCACTCGTGAACAAGACCCCGAGATACTTGAACTCCCCCACTTGAGGCAGGATCTCATCCCCGACCTGGAGTCGACACTCCACCCTTTTCCGGTCAAGAACCATGGCCTCGGATTTAGAGGTGCTGATTCTCATCCCAGCCGCTTCACACTTGGCTGCAAACCGCTCCAGTGAAAGCTGAAGGTCACGGCTCGATGAAGCCAACAGGACCAGGTCATCCGCAAATAGCAGCGACCCAATCCTGATGCCACCAAACCGCAGCCTCTCCACGCCCTGGCTGCGCCTAGGCAGCCCTGTCGGAGTCCAACCCCCACTGGAAACAAGTCCGACTTATTACGGGCAATGCGGACCAAGCTCTGGCACTGAGCGTACAGGGACCGGACAGCCCGTGTCAACGGGTCTGGGACCCCATACTCCCGGACCACCCCCCACAGGACTGCCCGAGGGACACGGTCGAATGCCTTCTCCAGATCCACAAAACACATGTAGACTGGTTGGGTGAACTCCCACGCACCCTCAAGCACCCTGCTAAGGGTATAGAGCTGGTCCCACAGTTCCACGATCAGGACGAAAACCACACTGCTCCTCCTGAATCCGAGGTTCGACTATCTTACGGACCCACCTCTCCAGTACCCCCGAATAGACTTTCCCAGGGAGGCTGAGGAGTGTGATCCCTCTATAGTTGGAACACACCCTCTGGTCCCCCTTTTTATAGAGGGGAACCACCACCCCGGTCTGCTAGTCCAGAGGCACTGCCCCCGATGTCCACGCGATGTTGCAGAGATGTGTCAACCAAGACAGCCCTACAACATCCAGAGCCTTGAGGAACTCAGGGCGAATCTCATCCACCCCGGGGGCCTTGCTGCTGAGGAGCTTTTTGACTACCTCAGCGATCTCAGCCCCAGAGATAGGGGAGTCCACCATTGTTCCCCCAGACTCTGCCTCTTCAACAGAAGATGTGCTGGTGGGATTGAGAAGGTCTTCGACGTATTCCCCCCACCGGTCCAGGACATCCCGAGTCAAGGTCAGCAGCACCCCATCCCCACTGAACACAGTGTCAACGGTGCACCGCTTTCCCCCTCTGAGACGGCGGATGGTGGTCCAGAACTTCCTTGAAGCCGTCTTTCTCCATGGCCTTGCCGAACTCCTCCCACGCCCAAGTTTTTGCCTCGGCAACCACTGAGGCCCGTGTTCCGCTTAGCACGCTGATACCCATCAGCTGCTTCAGGAGACCCACAGGCCAAGAAGGTTCTGTAGGGCTCCTTCTTCAGCTTGATGGCATCCCTTACCGCCAGTGTCCACCAGCAGGTTCAGGGACTGCCGCCACGACAGGCCACAGCTCCGGTCAGCCTCCTCAACAATAGAGGCGTGGAAACAAGGTCCACTCAGATTCAATGTCCCCCCGCCTCCCCCGGGACGTGAGTGAAGCTCTCCCGGAGGTGCAAGTTGAAGCTCTTTCTGACAGGAGATTCATCCAGACGTTCCCAGCAAACCCTCACAGAATGTTTGGGTCTGCCACGTCTGACCGGCCTCTTCCCCCACCATCGGAGCCAACTCACTACCAGGTGGTGATCAGTTGACAGCTCCGCCCCTCTCTTCACCCGAGTGTCCAGGAGATGAGGCCCCAAGTCCGACAACATGACAACACACACACACGCATAGGCACAAACGACAGTCAGGCGCCTCTCACCGGGGGCAACTCCAGAGTGGTAGAGAATCCAACCCCTCTCGAGGAAACTGGTTCTGGAGCCCACACTGTGCGTCGAGGCAAGTCCGACTATATCTAGTCGGTACCTCTCAACCTCGCACACCAGCTCAGGCTCCTTCCCCGCCAGAGAGGTGACATTCCACATCCCTAGAGCCAGTTCTGCAGCCGGGGGTTGGACCACCAGGGTCCCCGCCTCCGACTGCCGCCCAACTCTCTCCGCATCCTCCCCCTGTGCCCCCCCCCCCCCCCCCCCCCCCCCCCCCCGCTTGGGGCTAAGCCCGGCCGGTCCACCAGGCCCTTGCACCCAAGCCCCTCCCCCAGGCCTGGCTCCAGAGGGGGGCCCCGGTAACCCACACCCGGGCAGGGTTAACGCTGACCCAATTTTCTTCTTCTTCATCAGGAGGTTTTAAGCTGCACTTCGTCTGGTCCCCTCACCCCAGGACCTGATTGCCATGGGTGACCCTACCGGCCCCGGACAACATAGCTCCTGGGATCAATGACCAAAATTCTGCTAAATGTAAAACAATGTCAGTCAGTCATTTTCTATACCTGCTTATTCCTCATTAGGGTCGCAGGGGTCTGCTGGAGCCTATCCCAGCGCGTTACAGCGAGAGGCAGGGATACACCCCAGATGGTCGCCAACCAATCGTGGGGCACACACACCATTCACTCACACACTCACACCTACGGGCAATTTAGAGTCTCCAATTAACCTAAGCATGTTTTTGGACTGTGGAGGAAGCCGGAGTACCCGGTGAAAACCCACGCAGACACGGGGAGAACATGCAAACTCCACACAGAAAGGTCCCAGACCCCGGACCAAGGAGGTCTTGAACCTGCGACCTTCTTGCTGTGAGGCAACAGCGCTAACCCCTGCACCACCGTGTCACCCATGTAAAACAATGCATTTCCTAATTTTGACAGTTAGCTAGTAGCTACATAGAAGAAACCAATCAAACTAATGTAGCCATTAATTCATTCATCACCCGCTTGTTGAAATTTTGTCCAAAGTCAGCCTCTTTTTTCCAGTGTGCTGGTTAATATCAGCCTGATGATCATTAACAAGCTCTAATGATGTAAGTTCTGGTAGCAACAGTGACTTGGGGGTGGGAGGAGGGAAAAGGAAGAAGAGTAGAGAGGGGGGGACATGGAGTAATTCATGATCTCATTTGCCTTATGTATAAAGATAAATATGGAGCACTGCTATAATTACAGCTTTTACTTTTAATACCCTTATTGGAACATAATGGCTCAAACCTGTTCAATGGCTCAAACAGTTGCAAAGAAGAGAGAAAGAAGAAGATAGAGCCAGATTATTATGGTAGTATAGCAGTATGGTAATTCTTACATATTTAGTATTAGCACTTAACTTTTTTTTATGTCCCCTCCAGAAATTATTTTCTGAAAATGTACTACTTATTGAAATTATGAAACTGAAATGAGATTTTTGATGCTACCCCTGCCCCTGCCTGAGGAAAGAACACACACACACACACACACACACACACACACACACACACACACACACACACACACACACACACACACACACATACACACACACACACACACACACAGTAGGGAGAGACAGACACAGGCAGGGAGCAGGAAACTCAGCTGTTCTGTGGCAATTAATTTATTAAATCAAATAATAATCACAATTATCATGTCAAGAAGCCTATATAATAATCCTGTCCCACTGGTCCACCCCCTGTTTAAAACTAATAAATCAACTAATGCAATTAAGCAACAAAAAAGTGGGACATGTTGTGTCTTCATGATGACTAATAAAACGCTGAAGAAAAGTAATAGGACTGTATTTTCTATATTGTCATACTAACAATGCATCAATTCTGACATCTTACAAGTGTATGTGTGTGTGTGTATTCAGTCTAAATCTTCTTCCTCTGTGCATTAGATGTCTGTTTCTGTCCAAAATCTATTAAAAACACGTCAAAGGAAGACGTGTTCCTTCACCCGCAAGACAAACGCTTTAGAAACAGCTGCAGAGTCATAACACACTCACATTTCCTCAGTAGAGTAGTTCTGTGTTAGACAGACACCACTGAGCTGCATGTTTCCCCGCAATAAATTAGCAGTTTCATTTCTCATTACATATTCATCTTTTTATGAGAGTGTGAGTTTACAGAGTGGCACGTTACTTTAAAGGTGAAAACACATCCTGGAAAAGTGTATTAATGTTTTCTATAGAGTTGGACTAGAGCAAAAACTTTTCTTTCTTCCTCAATATTGTTTTAGAAAATTGACTTGAATGTTTAAATTGCTGTGGCCGTAATCTCAAACCAGAACAAATTGAGACCGACTGAAGGAATGAAAGTTTCCAATGGAAGTAAATAGCAAGCGTGCTGAGCAGATGTGTCTGACTGGTGAATTAGAAACACAGTTTTTGTGTTTCTTCAGGAAATAAGGGTACCACGGTGCAAAGACTAAATTATTTGACTGCTGTCTAACAGCATTATTTCTGATGGATGATATCATCCATAGTTCTTTTTTATGTGCATGTTTGTTTACTTAATATATTTATCATCCTTAATAATAGTTTAGTTTCACATTTCTGGTTCAGTCTAGATTTGAAGTATTGTCTCATCACCATAGAAACCATAAAAAAAATCAAATCAATGTTTCTTGTCAAGCACAGTTATGTCAACAGTTTAAATCCTTTGTAGTTACTGGCTCTAATTTCCAGAGGGGCTGGGACCCCCAAACCCTACATTTTCCTCCATTTTACCTGATATCATCCTATATATAGAAAGAAAGAGAGGTGAATGGAGGCTTTAACACAGCAACTGTGTACAGTTGATTTGATTTTTCATTTTCACAAGACAGAAAACAGAACCAAAACACACACACACACACACACACACACACACACACACACACACACACACACACACACACACACACACACACACATACACACACACACATATTGTTTGAAAAATTAAAAGTAACCCCAAAAATAATTGTAATTAATTAAGAGCAGAATAAAATAAAATAAAAACAACCAAATAACAGTCAGGACAGAATAATTGCTATTATTTTATTATATTATTTAATGTATCACTTCATTTATACTTGTATTATCTTTTGTTAAATCATCTATTACCAGTATTTGTTATCATTGCTCCAAGGGTCCAAGAAGAAAGACATTTAATAAAAAAAGGAAATAAGAAATGAGACAAAATGAAAAAAAAAACAACTTTAATAAAAGATGTGATCATCTCTTCCTTACCTCAGTTGTATCAGGATGAGAATAAACTCTGTTTAACTCACACAGCCACAATGTTCAAAGTTAAAGTACAAATCATTATGTGCTTGAAGCAGTTTTACAGTTACCCAGACAGCAAATTCTTTAGGTTTTCCTGCTGGAACATTTTAATGCAGTGTTGATATTTCTACCCACAGCTTTGTGTAAATATGCCACTTCATTCACACTCCACTTTCCTGAGTTTACTGTGCAAGACAGAAACCATGTACACAGCTGAGAGTGTGGCTTAGTGCGGGTTTCTGTTCTGCTCTTCTTCTCTTCATCCAGGCTCCATTAATTCACACAAGTTTTGAAGCTGAATGAGGAAAGTGGCCAACATCTATTCAGACATCTGAACGGCTCAATGGCTCCAGGTCATAATTACTAACTGCTCGATGGCATCTGTCAATCAAACGTTAGCTATACGTAATTTCTGACAATACAACTAAATCGTGCTGGTTTCTTTGAGAAAACAATCTCCATTACAGGGTTGTGTATGGAGTCAGACAGCTGTCAAAATATTCATGTGATTCACAGTATTCTACCTGCCTGAACTATGAGCAAGGCCTCAAAAACGTTATACCATAGCCATTAGAAATGTTCAATATTATTGAAAGCATGTTTAAACTAGACAATTCCACCATTGATACTCATAATTAATTGCTTTAAATTTTTTAACACGTTAAATTGCGGGGTAATTAATTAATCGGATAACACGTTAAAATGACAGCACTAATTTTAATCAAACAACGTTGTTTCAACCAAAGGGTCAGTAACAGTTATCAACTGAGTTTAGGGTTGACTAATAAACTAAACTTAGTTAATAATAATATTGTGTATAAAAGATACAATTATATTATAGTATATCATTACTGTAATGTTCTCTTTTGGCTGTAGTTGAACCAAAATAAACATCAAGTTAACCTTCACTCCAATTCAATAAAGATGACAGAGGCGTAGAGTGGCTTTTCATCTGATGTATTGAACTGATGCGTGACTGGTAAAAACTGCAAACAAACATACAGATTTACATTAATCAATTGGCTCAGGTGAATCAAATAATGACCAACAACCTAACTGATTTTTAACTGACAATAAAAACAGTAAAAGTAACAAAGACCAAACAACCTACTCAATATTTCAGATATACCAATTCACAATATACAATATGAATCAAATAATGACCAACAACCTAACTGATTTTAACTGACAATAAAAACAGTAAAAGTAACAAAGACCTAACAACCTACTCAATATTCCAGATATACCATTTTACAATATATACACATAAACATACAATCCCACATATTAGTACTTACAGCATTGCCTAACTACAAACGATGTGGGTGAAGAATATGCGGAGCAAAAAGAGAAAATAAAAAACCAACTGTCCAACTGGCCGTTAGCGATCTCCCGAAACTGAAAGTGACGTCACCGCGCGATAGCGAAAGTGACGTCACCATAAATATATCGCTTGAAACTGGTAAAAACAACGGTATGAAAATATAAACACTTTTTTTTTATATCGCGGTAAGTATATTATTAACTTATTCTATATTTTTTCAAACATAAAATACACAAATCTTTTTAAACAAATATAAACCTTCTTAGACTTTTTTACATATTATTATATATTATATACAGGACAACACAATTACCCTTTTAAAAAAAAAATGGCCTAAGTCATTTTTTCAAGTTTTTGGAAAAACACAAAAAACATCATCAATTGTGAGAGTTGAGTCTGGGCTCTGGGACTGTCAAGGGTCAGTGCATGGGAATCAATTGCAACGAAATGGCGACTTCATCGCCGTGGTAACCACCACGTGACTAAGGATGGTGCGGGGTGTTAGTATTATCAATCTCAGAAAGTGTGGTGAGCCTGCAAACTTTAAATCCAAATTTATTAAGGGAAACCCAATCAGCTTTGAGGAGGTGGGGTCCCAATACTATGGAATTAGTTTGATTGGTCTTCAACATGATCTCCACCAAGTTATATGGTTGCAGGAGCTTTAGATGCAAAGTTATGGATGAAAACCATTCAGCCAATCAGCTTTCAGCTGATTTACTGAGCAGCTTTCTGCCAGCACCTGGGCCGTTACCATGGTGACTAACTGCTTTGACTAACCGACTAAATCTGGGTAGGCAGAAAGGTTGGAACACACGCCGAACAAATGCTCATAATTTGAAAACCGTAAAAGATGGTGACAAAATTATCATATTTTCTGAGAGCAGCCCTTCCCCCGGTCGTACTGATATAAATTTTATTTCTGTAACTTGTAAAATATTCGCAAGATTTTGAAAGTCGAGGATTTTCAAATTTAAATTTAACATGGGACTGAATGGGAGCAAAAGAGGGACCAAGCTGCGCTTGAAGGCTTGTAGCGAGAAAAGCATAAAACTCACAGCTTGGTTAGTGGTGTTGGAGCGATCAGGGCAGTCGTGCCGACGTTTTGATATAAAAATTATTGACGTGCGGTTAAAATTATGGCTACTCCGGCCAACTCACCCCTAGTGCATTGTTCAATGCTCTGGGGGTGAGTTGGCCTGTGCTACACCAAACCCAACTAATTATTTCAATCAAAAGGCCTTGATAGTTGATCACTGTGGACATACATAGAAGGTTGTGTGTCAATTATGTAGCATTATAGGCTTTATGATAATAAACGTTATCACTCACCAGTGATTCAAGAATCATGTTCAGAGCATGAACATAGAGAGCATAGAAGATGCAGCCGCCATCATGAAAGTTTGTTAAAATGCCCAAGTCGAGGCATTTTATCCAAAAGAATAAAAAACTTTGATTTTGGTAAAAAATAGATGGCCTGAGTTGCTCAGAATTAAGGTGATTTTAACAGCAGCATCATCAAGAAATGATTGAGTCCAAAAACTCACTTCTGTCAAAAAATGACTATTTTCCCTTTTTTCCCAAAAAACTAACACCTTAAAATGACATGCATAGCAATGTTTATTTAATGATGATTATAAATTATATTAATTATATATTATAATTATTTAAACGGACACACAGAGAGCAAAACCTCTTTTCAAGTCTTCAAATATTGAACAACATTGTCTGCTTTATACACATTTTGCAGTTAAAAATGGCACTTTTTAAATGCACTAAATATGGTTCACTGCATAGGACGTTCTGCTGCTCCAATAGAGACGGCTGACTGGCCATCTCCTCTAACTGATAAGGTAGGAACATAGTTGATTCACAGTTGTCCATTTCAAATAGGAAACAGCTTCAAATTCCCTTAGAAAAAGGACGGATGAAGGTGTCAACATGACACCTTTGACTTTATTATCTTATTTTGTGCAGTACCTTATTTATATTGTATTTATAATCTTTTATGTCACTTGTTTACACAATTTATTTTGGGAGTATTTAAACATAATACTTTATGTAAGCCTTTTGATTACATTTCATGAATTCATTTTTTTCTAAGTATTTTAAATCGACATATTTTTATTTAAATGAAAGAATGCCTAAGACGCTATTCAGTTACAGAGTATATGTAAACTAGCAGTGGAATTTACTGCAATGCACTGGGGACACCACCTAAAATCTTGCCTGGGATACTAAATTGGTTGGGGCCGGGCCTGGTGGTAGGCACAGTATAATATTACAAGACAAGCAAACATAGAGAACCAATAAATTATTACTTATTGCAAAAAATACAAGAAGAAATGTAATTATGCAATGTGGATAAGATAAATATGAGTAAAATAAAGTACAAACACCTCAAAATTAGAAGTAAGAAGTAGCCTTGGTTCCTTTCCACTTCTGTGTTTTACGAATATTTCAGCTACACAGTAAAATAAAGTCCAGGCCACTGACAATTCTTTATATTTTGTTTTAAAATGATTTTCTTAGGACATTAGTTTCAACTCCTCATAGTTACTGTCCCAATGTCCCACCCTACAAAATGAAAATAAAAATCCTTTTCTGTTTGCACGGAATCTGTTAATTTTGAAGTTACTCATGAAAATGAAACTTCATATTTATGCTTGGACAGTATAATAACATTTTACTGGATTACAATGCACTTTATTTGAATCCTGTTGAAGTATACTAATCTTATACTTCTAAAAGTACAATTTAATTTCCAAATGTTCTGTTGGACAGTTTTATGTACTTTTTGAAAGTAAACTTTAAATTCATTTAATTAAAGTTGTATGTTGTATGGACCTACTACCACTTAATGAAATACAAGGTCTGAAGATTTAAATGGTAGTTAATGATTTAGATCCTAGCACCATCTGTATCCCTGCCTCTCACCTGTAACGCACTGGGATTGCCTCCAGCAGACCCCTGTGACCCTAGTGAGGAATAAGCAGGTATAGAAAATGACTGACTAAAATATACAGTGACGACCGATATATGATAGACAAACTTTTTTTGCAGTTCAGTTTGGATGGCTGCAGTCTACTATGGGCCTGATGTCAATCAATTTGCTCATTGTACTTTTTGTAACAATGCAATTTTTTCTTGGGGTGGCGTTTTTAGCGCCACACCTAGCCCTCAACCTGGAGGGCCAGTGTGCTGACTTTAGTCCTGCTCCTCATCTGAGACCAGTCTGGTCAGGTTAAAACCTGCCAGGAGCTGGAGGCTCCTCCCAGCTTCGCTCTCAGAATCCTAGAAGCACTCAAGCCTCTCCACCACGACAAGGTCACAGCACAGGGAGAGGGGGCAAGGGGTAGGGGTCAGGGGTTAGAGGTAGACTAGTATTGCCCACCTCTACCCCCCGACCCCTACCCCTCGCCCCCACCCCCTCCCTGTTGCTATGATTGCCATGACCCCCGTTGTCATGGCGCACAGCACAGGGAGAGGGTGGGAGATTTTGAGGTAGGCAACACTGGTCTAGAGGGATGTTGTGTGCCTTTGTTCCAAACAGTAACACACCTCATTCCACCAATGGTCAATTAGTAAAATCAGGTGTGTATCTGTTTGAAACAAAAGCATTGGACCAGTATTGCCCACCTCTGGGTTCGGGGTTAAGGTTTTGAGTCTTGTAGCTTGGAGTCAGGAGTCTGGTGTTCGGACTTTGTTGTTAGGGCTTGTTTATTTGTTTTCCAGCTTTTTGTTTTTTTCAACCCCATGGAATGTTGGAGTTGCTTCCAGTTTGAAATCTTGTTAACTGGGTTTTTGTGCTCAGACACTTCATCGGCCTCCGGGAGTTCAGTGGCTGCATCTATAGCATCCTCTCTCCGGATAGTGTCTACCGTCATTTCTGTGTCTTGCTGCTGGACTTCTTGGCCCTTCGGGATGTTCTTTTCCTTCACCAGGGGCTGACTCATTCGCTTCTTCTGGCTCAATTCACGTGCCGCTCTCAACTTTTCATGTGAAACTTGAAGTTTCTGAAACTCTATGTTCTGTAAGGAGTTTCTGTCCCTCTCTGTCTGGAGCTCAGCCATGAATTTATTGTGGCTCCATTTATGTGCCACCTTTAACTGATCATGAAGCTTTTGAAGCCGCTGTAGTTTGCCGTCCTGCTGAGCCTTTTGCTGAATCTGTCTCTTGTAGCTAGCTCTGAGTTCTTCTTGGGTCAATTTGTGTGCCTCCTTTAACTCCTTATGTACAACTTGGAGCTTCTGAAAATCATCATTCAGTTCTTTGATTGTGTCTCTCGCTGTCAGGAGCTCAGCCATAAATTTATTGTGTTTTGATTTATGTGCCTCCTTTAACTCCTCATGTACAACTTGGAGCTTCTGAAACTTATTGTTCAGTTCTTTGACCGTGTCTCTCTCTGTTTGGAGCTCAGCCATGATTTCATCTTGGCTCAATTTATGTGCCACCTTTAACTCCTCATGTGCATCTTGAAGTTTCAGGAATTCTGATTCCAAAATGTACAGAACCTTTTCAAGCTCAGCATCGTCTTTTTTCTGCTCAGGCATGTTTTGATCATGGCTCAAATGTGACTCCTTTAACTCCTCACAAATCTCTTGAAGCTTCTGAAACTCTTTGTTCTGTAAAGTGTTTCTGTGTCTCTCTGTTTGGAGGGCAGCTGTTAATTTGTCCTGGCTCATTTTATGTGCCATCTTCAAGTCCTCAAGGGAAACTTGAAGGTTCTGGACTTTTTTGTTCTGTACGGCAATTGTGTTTTTTGCCGCCTGGAGGTCAGACATGAATTTGTCCTGGCTCACTTTATGTGCTGCCTTTAACTCCTCATGAGAAACGTGAAGTTTCTGAAATTTGTTGTTCTGTACGGCAAGTGTGGTTTTCGCCATCTGGAGGTCTGCCATGAATTTATCCTGGCTCAATTTATGCGTGGCCTTTAATTCTTCATGAAGCTTTTGAAGCTTCTGAAGTTTGTAGTTCTGTAAGGCATTTGTCTGCCTCTCTGCCTGGAGTTTAGCTGTGAATTCATCATGGCTCAATTTATGTGCCCCATTTAACTCATAATGTGCTACTTGGAGTTTCAGGAATTCAGGTTCCAAAATGTCCACAAGCTTTTGAAGCTCAGCTTCACGTTTTTTCTGCTCAGCCATTTTTTGATTATAGCTCAAATGTACCTCCTTTAACTCCTCTCGAATCTTCTGAACTTCTTTGTTCTGTACGGTGTTTCTGTCTTGCTCCATCTGGAGGGCAGCCATGAATTCATCATGGCTCAATTTATGTGCCCCCTTTAACTCATAATGTGCAACTTGGAGTTTCAGGAATTCGGGTTCCAAAATGTCCACAAGCCTTTGAAGCTCAGCTTCACGTTTTTTCTGCTCAGCCATGTTTTGATCATGGCTCAAATTTGCCTCCTTTAACTCCTCATGTGCAACTTGGAGCTTCTGAAACTTATCGTTCAGTTCTTTGATTGTGTCTCTCTCTGCCTGGAGCTCAGCCATGAATTGATCCTGACTGGGTTCCTGCGGACATTCCAGAATTTCTGAATTTTGTTGGTACTCCGTAAAGTACATTGGATGTTCATAATTCACAATTTCTGGATTTTTTTGGTACTCCGTAAAGTACATTGGATGTTCGTAGTTCAGAATTTCCGGATTTTGTTGGTACTCTGGAAATTCCATTGGATATCCGTAGTTTAGAATTTCCTGATTTTGTTGGTACTCAGGAAATTCCATTGGATATCCGTAGTTTAGAATTTCCTGATTTTGTTGGTATTCAGGAAATTCCATTGGATATCCGTAGTTTAGAATTTCCTGATTTTGTTGGTACTCAGGAAATTCCATTGGATATCCGTAGTTTAGAATTTCCTGATTTTGTTGGTACTCAGGAAATTCCATTGGATATCCTTGGTTTAGAATTTCAAGATTTTGTTGGTACTCTGGAAATTCCATTGGATATTCGTAGTTTAGAATTTCCAGATTTTGTTGGTGCTGAGCTCTAGGTTGTTGTGAATTGGACCTGGCTCTTGTCTTTGCTTGGTAATCACAAAGGGTGGTGGTCTTTGTAAGGTGAAGTTGTTTTCCAAATAATAGATGAAATCTATTAGTGGTCTACGTGCTTCTGCGTGCTTCTGCGTGCTTTTGCGTGCTTCTGCGTGCTTCTGCGTGCTTCTGCGGGCTTCTGCAAAGATCTGCTTGAGCGATGGCCTTTTATAAACTCTGGTTCAAGAGGAATGTAATAGATCAAAGAAAACTCAGTGACATCATTGATGATGTCACTGAGTTTTATTTGATCTATTACATTCCTCTGGCTCAGTGACATCATCAACACAGGTTACATTGGGCCAACGTGATGTCATCGGCCCTGATGCCACAATGCAAAGAATGCAGATGATGTAATGATGCAATCTTAAAATGTATTGCTAGTGTAGCTGTTGACTTTAAAATCTCATCTCTTTTGTTTCTATGCACTCACTCACTCACACTTATTATTACTTACAATTTAGGGTTTTCAATTAACCTCAGCATGTTTTTGGACTGTGGGAGGAAGCCAGAGTACCTGGTGAAAACATGAAAACTCCCCACAGAAAGGTCCCAAACCAAGGAGGTCTTGAACCTTCTTGCTGTGAGGCAACAGCACTAACCGCTGCCCACTGTGTCACCTGCCACAGTTTTGATGTTTAATTTAGATTTGATTTGGCTGCTTTATAATCTATTTTGTAAACATCTTCCAATATAGTCTTCATGTTCTTTAATGATCTGCAGCGTGATGTTTATGATTTTATTGACAAAAATTGATCTTTAAACTTTTATTTTATTAATTATTGAACTTGGCATTGCAGATAATTTAGCTCATTTCAAGATGTTTTCCTGATTTGGATCAGTTTGGCCTTGTTTTAAGTTTTAAATAAAGCATTTTTATTTGTAGTAAAACACAATCTTATTATTTTTTTTTTTTATTATTAGCAATTTTCTTACTCTATTTGCTCTGTCACAGCAACAGAAATCGATTCACTGTAGTCGCCTCACCTGTAGATTTCTTTTGATACCAGGTTTAATGATATAGTTGTTTGTGGTCATTTATAGCAGGTAAACTGAAAATTAGGCCGATGTAGACTGTCTTTGACTTCTCCAGCCAAATGCATTATTAGCAGAACAGTAGTAATGTACTTTTTAAATATGGATTAATTCAGTTTAATGTGAAAACTTGAAGCTTCCAGTGGACACAAAATGGGAGTGGACTTTAAAGTGAAGCAGAATTTGTATTGGAAAGATATTATTTTGAAATAAATTGCCTGTTTTGTCACTTGCCTGTTGTTTTAAGGCTGGTTGGTCAATTCAGAACTTGACAGTTATGACATTATGATAAAGAGTGATAGAGAAGGATATGGGGGATAGTCATCTTAATGATCTGGCAACCCTCAACTTCAAACTACACATTCTTAACCAGCAGCAGAATGGTGTTGGTGAGGTGGAGAATCTGAAGCAGATATTATTTAATATTGTATATGAAATGTCACAGACAACTTCCACAGAACTAAATTAAGACCATTTGATATCATAGCATCTTAATTCCAGGCACTATTTGTTAGGTGGTGTTAACTAATTTATGATCATGCTTTGTTATATATTTTAATTAGTGCTGTCAGTCGATTAAAAAAAATTATCAAATTAATTACAGAAATTGTAATTAATTAATTGAATTATTCACATTTTAATGTCATATCTGCTAAAGGTCTCCTGATAAAGAATTTGAATTCTAGGATATTAAAAAATTGTTGTGCATGACTAATCAATTGAATACAGTAAGAATATTTTCATTGGAGAACTTTGCTTTATATATATATATATATATATATATATATATATATATATATATATATATATATATATATATATATATATATATATATATATATATATATATATATATATATATATATAT
Source organism: Lepturacanthus savala (assembly GCA_030544235.1). NCBI lineage: Eukaryota > Metazoa > Chordata > Actinopteri > Scombriformes > Trichiuridae > Lepturacanthus > Lepturacanthus savala. The sequence goes on from CM060461.1 coordinate 3,241,908, forward strand.
ATATATATATATATATATATTTATGGTCATGCATTAATTATCTCGTGGCCACAAATAAGTATCTCTCACAAGATAGTATTGCCTTATTTAGGTTTTTTTTTTATCCAATGCCAATAGAGGGGTTCCATAGTTTTGTAATCACAATCATCAATGTTTTTTTTTAAAGCCTAGTTTTTATTTTTAGTTTTTTTTAATTAATCAATATTTGGTCAGTTTCTTGTCTGTGTTGTGTATTAATGCTCTGATGTCACTTTGGATAAAAAGTTTTATTTTGACAACATAAACAAAATAAAAGCAAAAAAAAAGAAAAAGAGAGAATATATTTTCCCTTCTCTTGTCAAATATCTGACTACTTATCTCTCTGTGTGGCTCATTGTTTTCAGAACATCTAACTACCCAATTTAATCAGAATCAGAATCAAATTCTTTATTTGTCACATGTGGATGTGCATCCACAGTGAAATGAAAATGACACTCACTTAAAACTGTGCAAAAATACAAACAATGCAATACAAGTACAAAAATACTAAAATAAAAATAAAAAGAATAGAATAAAACATAAGAATGAAAATATGAATGAAAATAACCTCCGTGGCAGAGGGAAAATACAATATACACAACATACACATTTTGGGGAATATGCAAATATACATTATATACATATTGAATATATTACATAATATACATAGACATATTGTATACACAGTATACAGGTATGCATGTGACCAGTGCAAGAAAACAACAATTCCTACTGTTTTTTTTTGCTTTTCAAATCAACCTTTTCCCTTAGTCTTTTGAAACACTGGTTGTTTGTTGTCCTTTCTTTTTGTAAAATGTAAAATTACTAACATAAAAACAGAATGTTTTCTTAAAGCTCTATGCATCTTATAATTACAGGTAAGACAATGAGACACAAACAGCAGATTTCATATTTATTCAAAGCGTTTCACTGTTCCAACAAGATGCAGAGCAAGAATAAATAAATTAAAAGCTGGAATTCACTGAGACACATGTAGCCTATCAATACAAATTATGATGAGAAAAGGGAAGGACATATAGCTTCAGTAAAATTCAAGTGTTGAATGTACTAATTACACATTGTATACTGATGCTGCACTAGGGAAATGATTTTATTTTATTATACTGAATTCTACTCTGATTGCTGATACTCTTGTTTTAAGTTATTTCAATAAAAGAATATTTTTATTAATGTGAGTGACTTTCTAGGCTTGTTCTGGATTGTCCCCACTATATTTTCCTCTAAATCTCATGTCCTCATTATGGACATATCTGTTAGAATGCTTCACATTGTAAACTCTATTACGACCTCTACTGGGGAAACAGCTGCTGTGCAAACTATGCAGCTGTTTTCATCAGAGACCAAATGAACTATAATAAAACATGCACAGCTACAATTTGTTGTTTCTTTACAGAGGTGAAAGAAGTACTTGGACACTTTACCTTAGTGAAAGTATCAATACCATGGAATAATAGTCCTGCATTTATAATAATATGATAATTATTATTATATTTTTGTATTATTATGGAAAAAAACGTATGATTCCCAACTATGTTATTATGTAGGACTACAATCTTACTTGCTATCTACCCAATGTACCTAAAATTGTTAAAATAAATAAAGCCACACATAATATAACACTTTAAAAGGAGCTGCATTATGGGTGCTTTTACATACATTTTGCTGATAGGCATATGTTTGTACTTTTACTAAAGTAATATTTTGAATTCAGGACTTTTACTTAGAGTATTTTACATGACAGAATTTCACCTTTCCTTGAGTAAAGAAACTATATACTTCTACTGCATCATATTATTATTATTATTATTATTATTATTATGATACTACTACTCCTACTACTACTACTACTAATACACTATATTCATAAACCATTTAGACATGGTGAATACCATTTTGTTTAAAAGAAAATAACAGACAATTTCAATGATATAGAATAATACAATATATTATTTAAAGCTGAAAAAGAACTAGTAACTGTGACTATTTCGTGTAATATTAATTTATAGTAATATCTGCATATCTCAAATGAAAATAATAATAACTAAACGTGAAATTAAGTAAGTATTTTTAATTCTTGTTTTTATTTCTACAGTTCATTTATTTAATTAATCATTTATTTTTAATTTTGGTAGTTAAGAAAAGTTCTTGTCTGTTTTTTTCGCCCACAAGATGGCGCCCGGTCCTTCTGCATCAGTGGTGTACCGTGAAGTTGGTGTCCTCCTCCCATGGACATATATGGCTCCCTCCCTCCGCTCGGAGGCTGACCTCTTTCTCATGACAGTTTCCTGCAGGCTGGCTCTCAGACTGAAGACTGGTCTGTGTTGCCAGCAGGATGTACTGAAGGGGAAAAGAGGGTAAATCGGAGTTACGCTGGTCGGAATGCAGTGGACGCCGCTTGTCGAGTGAATTTGACTTTTATTTTTCAGGGACGAGCGAATGTCGTAGGCGAAAACCGGTGAGTGTGTCGCCAGAAGCGTAGAAGAAGAAGAAGGAGAAGGAGAAGAAGAAGTTGTTTTTATTGCTGGTGTTTGGGCTACGCAGTGCTGGATACGTGTCACTTTGTAGAAAGGACGTCATGACGTATTCCGTTCAAGAAACGTGCCAGTTAGACGTTTCTAAGCCTAATGATGTATTTATACTGACTATAAACGGTAACTGACTTACATATTTGATTCAATGGTCATAGTTCTAATATTCGGCAGACGTAGAACCAAACTACGCGACGCATTTTACAGTAAAACGTACATTTTCACATTCACTTCACACTTACTCGCTATTCGCAGCGGCGGATTTGATGACACTTAATGTTACAGCGACACCTGAGAAGACACTTTTCAAAGTTAAGATACTAATAAAGAAACAGCTTGTGCGGGTATTACATATATGCCGAAATGAAGACTAGTTCCGAACGTTTCGTGATAAATATTCAATTTTACTGTTCCACAATGCCATGTTTCCCAGGAATTGCGATGAAAAAAAATATCGATTTTTTTAATAAACGAGTTTTGTATGACGATCTGTTCGTACAAGAGGGCAACTACTGGAATGACAGCTCAGACTGCAGCCTGTAGGGTGTGAACCTATTTGTTGACCAAACACTGGAATTTCTATTTCAACATATACAGTTGTTTAAAGAAAGTCTGGCATTGATCTGTTTGTGAGTTTAGTTTAGGTAATCAGTGCCTTAATTTGCATGTTGTAGTAATGTTATAACTACACTTTAACCTGTGGAATTCCTTTCTAGGCCTGCCCTCAACTAAAGAAATTTAGTTGACTAATAATCGTTCAACACTTCAACTATTCAACTAATTTCAGACTCCTCAAAAAGTTGTTCTTTTTGGGTTTTCCACATGCAATAGTGCAGATCGGCCCCTTTAAAATTAGGCGTTTACCAGGGGTGCTAATAATTAGTCAGTATATAACTAATTCAGCATGGAACACTGCATAAACATTAATTAATTACAGATCAAACCGATTGTTTTATTGTAATTATAAGATTTGCAATGATGTGATTTCTTCCTTTCAATTTTTATGACAATGTTATAAAACTTTTGTTATTTTTTTATATTTTCAAGTATAGCTTATGGCATATAAACACTGGTGGTTGATTTTTGAACTCTTTACTTCACAGGAAGTGAAAAAAAAAAAAGCCCACAATGCTCAGAGCAGTGTTGTCAGTGTCAACACTAACTTATTAATACACAAAACCTTGTTAAAAGTTCTCTTGTTGTGATTTTGTCACTTTTAATGTTTGTTTATTTGTTGTTTATTTGCTAATCTTCCTAGGATCCAGACAACATCACACTGTTAATCAACAAAAGAAATGAAAGAAACTAAAATTGGAAAAAAAAATACATAAATAATACAAATATTAGAAACACACATGACAGTGTTGTTTTATCTCGAGGGTATAAATGCAACACGTGTGGTGTTAGTTTTTGACCTTTGACCTATAGGGGTAAAGTCTTGCTGCATTAATCCTCTATTTGCAGTGATAAGTCACTAACATCTGCTGTAAATATCTGACAAACCCTCTCCAGACAGGACATGAGTGACAGTGCCAGCTCCAGGATGGATGGTTCTGTGGGACCAGGTGTGAGGGCGAACAGGCCCGTATCTGTGAGCTCCACCGTGAGCCAGCCTCTGCCCCCAGAAGAACTGGACGATGAGCCGCAGTCCTCTCTGACAGATGTCACTCAAATGTGGATTAAATTTGCCAAGACGTTTGCTATCATCTTCCCTATCTACATCCTGGGATACTTTGAGTTCAGCTTCAGCTGGGTTCTGATCGGACTCGCCATGTTGTTCTATTGGAGGAAAAACCACGGCAGTAAGGACTACAGGATAAACCGTGCCTTAGCTTTCCTGGAGCATGAGGATAAAGCAGCGAAGCTTAGTGTGCCTACTACTGAGCTGCCACCATGGGTGAGTCCTTGAATATTATTATGTCCCTGGAATTGTCACTGTGTTATACCATGATTGTGTTTGAAGCCTCAACATTTCCTTGAATGTTCACCCAGCCGATGTCAACGTTGACCGGCTGTCAGTTAAACCTGCTTGTGTTGTCACACTCATTCAGTTTCTCTTCTCACAACACTGTTGAAAAGAAAAGCTTAACACACACCCTCCTGCATGTGGTGCAGTAAGAGGACACGGACCATGAGACATGACGCTGACATGTTTTTTCAAAAATGCAGCATTTCAAAATGATTACCAACAGATTTTCTCATGTGATTGTGAAACAAGGCATTTTGGGACAATGTAGCTGCAACAAAATTGAAAAAATTAATAGACAGTAACGTGACACACGAGAAGTTTTACCTTGTGTCACTAAATTTGTTTAGAATTAATAATCCTCATTACAGAAAATCTCCAAATTCTCTGTTTCCATCTTCTCTTCTCTGATTATTTTCTGCTTTTTTTAGTCTTCTATAATAGTAAACTGATGATCTCTGGGATGTGTACTACTGATCTGGGAAAAAAACACTGATCAACATTTTACATCATTTCATGAACCAAAACAATATTGATTAATTGTTTCATTAATCAATAGATTAATCAATAATCAAAATAGTCATTAGACGCAGCCCTATTCTGCATCATTAAGATATTATTTAATTATTATTATTTTGATGACAAAATAATAACACACTTCGCCACTTTCATTTCAGTCCACAGGTCAAACTTACTTCATTGGCTTTATGTCATACTGTAAACAGACATTGGAAATATCACACAAGGAAAGTGCACAAACTCCACATCAGTTTCAGGATTTAATCGGCGGCTCTTTTTTGTTTAATCGTTCCATTCCTATTAAGTGCTTGAAGGAGCAGGAGTCCACTATAAATGATATAAATGAGGATGTTACAGCAGGACAGATATCAAACCTGTGTTAATTTTCACTTCCAAGTAACTGTTCCCTCACTTGTTTGCTTGTCTGCGTGCAGACAGATTTTCTATTTCTTCAAGTAGACACTGTAAAAGGAAGAGGCAGGCTGGCCACACGCCTTCCACATAGCTGTCATTCTTGTCTCAGTCTAATCATCCTCCTCCTGACATTATGTCAAGCTGAAGTTCCCAGTATGCTTGGAATGGAGATTAACTGGGCGTATGAACACAAGAACGCACATCGTTATTTTGTAGAAATAAGCAGCTTACTCACTTTTTTTTCTTGCTTCTAACTTCTTCTCATGATTTTCATTGGTATTGCATTCTCATTAACTTCTCAAAGGCAAATGAACACAGGTGAAGAAGAATGTGAGACATACTTGGAAGCAAATGGAACATTTTTTTTTCCATTATGCTGCTCAAACATTGATTTCCACACTGAGGTTTTCTGAATATTTGCTGAATACCAGTTTAGGTTGATTATATCATGGTGATGGAATTTCAGGCTGATCATAGCCTCTTGTATGGGAAGCTGAGGATTAACAGACACTTTACAAGGTGATTAACCATCATTTAGATGTCTGATAATCAATCAATCAATCAAATCTTGTTCGTCACAAGTGATCCCTGTGTAATCGCAGTGAAATGTTTTCATGTTAATTCCTTTACATATAGAATAAATATAAAAATAAGCAAAGTAATAGTAGTAAAAGTAATATAATTATATTTCATATTAGTTGATATTAATGAGTGTCTATCCATTGTCTGTGTCTGTCCAGTTGTAGTGTGCTTCCTTATCAATTGATATGATTATATGCTGATCTGTTTTCTTATTGTCTCTATTGATAATATTGAAATAGTTTTGTTGCCCAGTCCTACTTGAAAGTGATCATTAGTTGTCTCAGGATTCACACACAATTTTTAGAGGCTGTGCTGTGATGTCATAGGAATCTTCAGTGAGGTTGGTTGAAATGGTGGAGTTTTGAGGTTAGTGTGACCAAGGAAGTAACTTTGATTTTGACATTGGTGGGGACACAAAAGTGATCCAGGATTTGGAAAGTTTCTTTTTTGCATAACCAATCATAATTATAATGTTATAATTAATGGTATTAATTTTATTATAGATTATTATATATTCTATGTTTTTATTATATTATCACTATTATTTATATTATAGCATATTTGCACTGTTATATCATAGCTATCTGTAAACTGTCATTGCAATGCAAATTACTTTTTATTTTACCTTAATATTTCACCACTGCCTCTGTATCGTTCCAAACACCCACATCTTTTCTTTTTTCCCCAGCAACCAAATGACGTGTTTGGAAGTAGGATTTTTGATTGAATAATGTGGTGTTTTTCTGCCAATAGGAAAGATCTTGTCATGCTGGCGCTCAAGACTGACAGAGATGGGAGTGGCATCGCAGTCACTGTGGGAAGTTGCTGCTTGGAGTGATAACTGGGACTGGGATAGCTAACCAAGTTAGCGAGAAACGGCTAATCAGACAAGGGTATCTCTGTAAAGAGGCGAGGTTTCGGGCAGTGGCAACCGTTTAACCCTTCATGTGCCATCATAATCATTACTCAGGAGACCAGCGGTTTTATTGGTCTTTATTACCGGTACACAGTAGTGGCTGACTATTGGTTGGGACGTGTCCCTACCTAAAATTACGCCCTAGAGTGCGACAGAGATGAAGCAGATAAATTGTAATTTATGAGGGGTGGAGGTAGACTTGGAGTCAAATGTTCACAGCTGATTGTTGCTTGGTTTCAGTATCATGTTAATCCTCCTATTCCTTTCACTGGTTCCCCAGTTTCCCTTTAATCAGGTGAACAGAGAGCAGTCAATCAGTGCTGCCATTCAAACGTCCTCTATAGCCATGTTGTTGTGGTGTGTTACAACATCTGTGTCCCAGACAAAGACAAGACTCCCAGCAAACAGCAGCTGCTGCTTTAAACGGTTCAGTGTGTCTGCTTCCAGCACAGCTCTTCACCTTAGCTGAGCGCTGCTTTTCTCAAGGACTGTGATAATGGATGTGGTGATGTGATGTGTGCAGCTGGCCTCCTGCCACTCACTCATCTACTCACAGCCTCCATCATCATCATTAACATAACATGTTGCAGTTTTTTTAAGGTGTGGAAATTTCAAAGATTTCTAATATGTAGAAGCCTATAAATAAGCAACAATTACATATTCTGTTGCTGTGAATACAAATGTCCAGTTACTAATCTTTAGAATTATATATGAAATCATTTGTATGGCCTATGAACCAATGGAAGAGATGATGGGAAACCATCAATGGGATGTTGTTTTTGTTCTGCTGATATTCAGGAATATTTAAAGGTATACAATAGAGTAACTGTCTCATCAATGGGCCATAAAGTCACAGATGACACATTTTCATATCATCTGATATAATTAATATGCATTTAGAATCAGTTTTAGACACTTGTGACACAGATTTAGTGTGTATCTGTGTCCTATGAATGGTCATTTTGATCTTTTGAAAAACTCTAAACTCAAATGTTTTGAAGGTGATTGTTTTATATACAGTTTGAAATGCCAATTTATACAATATAAGTATAATATGTTTGTTTCATCATTGATAATTTTGTTGATTATTGGATTTTTTTAAGTTTCTGAAATTGGTAATGGTGCCCATCCCAAATCCTTAGAGGTCAAACAAAAAAGCGGTAAATCCTCACATTTTACATGTTCACACCAGAAACATTTTTGCTTGATAAATAACTAATGATTGATCAGTTATCAGAATTGCTGTTGGAGGATTAATTTTTATATTAAATACTGAGCATCATGGTTTATTATTCACCTTGGAAACAGTAGTTTAACAAAATAAAATATGTTTTTGATCAAATACTGCAGCAATATTTTACAGATAGTTGTGCTTTCACAAGACAATTACACAAAGACATTTTTGCTAAACCATCACCAGTAATGTGGATTTTAAAGATGAATTGTGTAAAAGCAAATATGAGAACAGCTAGACCAGTCTGGAAAGTTCAGTAAATTGCCCCTGAAACATCTCTGCAGCCTTTAAAACCAGGAGGAGACAACATTTGTTCCATATCACAATATTATGAAATCCATATCCATATCTATAGTCTCATATCACAATATCTATATGTTATTGATATATTGCTCAGACCTTGGAGCCTTTTCTGAAACATGTATCATAGCCTCAAAGAATAGAAGATGAACATTTGAACCCTTCAAAAAGTGTTTTCTGTCTCATTGGCATCAAAGTCATATGAAAACTTACATGCACTGTCTAGTTATACTTGGATTAAGGCCATAATTGTTTTTTTTTCCTAGTGCCATGTAAACATACTGAGTGTGACCATCCATGATCACTCAGTTCTTTGAAATCCTTTGATCCATATAAGGTGGAAAATGTAAAAGTTGTTGACGAACAGACCAGAGATAAGCAGACAACACGGGAATGTGGACAGGAATGTGCAACCTCAAAAGCTCATAATGTGATTAGAAATGCATGACTTAAAATATAATTGATTCTCCTCAACCGAATTTGTTATGTAAAGTTCAAATGGTTCATAATAAGCTAATAATCAGTTGGCTGGAATTCTTATAACGTCACACGATATTGTCACACGCTAAGAAATTATTGAGCTCAAAGTGATGAAACAAAGGCACAGAACTGTGCTGCAAGAGACTAAAAATGTAAGTTATAAGTTCATTGCTGGCTGCTTTCGTGGGTGATGAAATATCTCTAACAGCAGCTTTACTGAGGAGGAATGAGGTCAGGCTGATAAACCAACAGGCTATAAGTCTGGCACAGGCTGCAAGATGTAGGCCACAGGTTTATAGAGAAGAGTGTATTGCATCTGAGTTCTTTAAAGGTACAGTGTGTTGGATTTAGTAGCATCTAGCAGAATATTGTTGAGTATGTCTTAATTGGTTTATATTTCAATCAAAGTATGATTGAATGATGTATAATAGTTCTTTATAAATATGTTTATTGCATTACAAACCAAGATCCCTGTATGTTTTTAATATTTTACTAAACTCCAAGTCATAGATTCAGGAATATTCGGTTGTTTATATGTATATATTGTATATAATCTGCAGGGTTTCCTGCAGCACTTTATAGTTGAGGCGGCCACTTCAACAACAAATGCCCCGACCTACATCAGTCCAAAACAACAAAACAAAACAAAACAAAAAGATGCATGCATAGTAGTTGAATGTCTTTAAAAACCCACACACTAAGTTGTTAGTGGGTTTAGCTGCTACTTTATTCCTCACGTTAACACAGGCTACTGTGGCCGTAGCCAATGCCAAAATAACAAAGTTTACAACAACAAAGTAAACACACTAGCTGTCTTACTCCAAGATGCGTTCACAAACCCCCGAAACAGAACAGAATGTGGGCCTAAACCCACAGAAAAAAGGTTACAAAACTAATGGTTTGCAATTGTTTGAATTATTTATATCAAAATTGTTCTTCACAAATGCGAATATTTAATACTTGTATTCACTGCCCAACATATATATGAACAGAGCACTAAGTGCTGAAATAGATTGAAGTCACTGGCCATAAACTGGACAATAATTATGGTTTACATCCCCGTGGGCTACATTTGTAGTGTTAATTTACCCATTTACACACTGGCTACTATACAAGATGCACCACACACACACACACACACACACACACACACACACACACACACACACACACACACACACACACACACACGCACACACACACAGATGAAATAGCTATTTGTGTTGAGGTAAAGTGCTGTGCCTAAAGACACATTGACACTCAGACCAGAGGAAACAAGAACTCTAATGTGTTTTAGTGTTTTATCTCATATTCGTTCGCTAGGAGGGAGGCACCTGCAGCTACAAAATAATCATTACCAAAGCAAAACAGCTGATGGCAGAGAGAAGAATCAGAGGTTTGATTCTCTGTGTCTCTGTCTGTTTGACTGAGGGTGGTGACCAACCTGTTTCACTCTTCACACTTAAACTGCTTCTCCCCATCACAACAAGTAAATATTCAGTATGGAAGTATGTAAGTAAATATTAATTCTGTGGTTGCTTCAAATAGTAATTTAAAACCCTAACAAACTAAATGTTGGTGGAACTCAACGAAGTGAGCACAAACACTCAATAATGTATTCATTTAAAAAACTCAGCCAACAGAAAGAAGGCAGTAGCCTGCAAAATGGGCCTATATAGTCTACTTTATATATATATATATATATATATATATATATATATATATATATATATATATATATATATATATATATATATATATATATATATACATATACATACACATACACATACACATACACACTCACCGGCCACTTTATTAGGTACTGCTCTGTCCAACTGCTCATTAACCCCTAATTTCTAATCAGCCAATCACATGGCAGCAACTCAGTGCATTTAGACATGTAGAAATGGTCAAGACGGAGGCTACAATTTGCACAAGCTCATCGAAATTGGACAATAGAAGATTGGAAAAACGTTGCCTGGTCTGATGAGTCTCGATTTCTGCTGCGACATTCGGATGGTAGGGTCAGAATTTGGCGTCAACAACATGAAAGCATGGATCCATCCTGCCTTGTATCAACGGTTCAGGCTGGTGGTGGTGGTGTAATGGTGTGGGGAATATTTTCTTGGCACTCTTTGGGCCCCTTGGTACCAATTGAGCATCGTTGCAACGCCACAGCCTACCTGAGTATTGTTGCTGACCATGTCCATCCCTTTATGACCACAATGTACCCAACTTCTGATGGCTACTTTCAGCAGGATAATGCACCATGTCATAAAGCTGGAATCATCTCAGACTGGTCTCTTGAACATGACAATGAGTTCACTGTACTCAAATGGCCTCCACAGTCACCAGATCTCAATCCAATAGAGCATCTTTGGGATGTGGTGGAACGGGAGATTCACATCATGGATGTGCAGCTGACAAATCTGCACCAACTGTGTGATGCCATCATGTCAATATGGACCAAACTCTCGCTTCCAGCACCTTGTTGAATCTATGCCACGAAGAATTGAGGCAGTTCTGAAGGCAAAAGGGGGTCCAACCCGTTACTAGCATGGTGTAACTAATAAAGTGGGCGGTGAGTGTATACTGTATCTATTCACCCAGATTATACCAGTTTGTGAAAAATGGTACCGTTTAAACAAATATTTCTCTGGAAATAATTGACAGGATATCCTGTCTCAGTTTGAAGATTCTCTTGTGACTTCGATGTAAATTAGATTGAGAATTAATGGACAATCCATGTTGAAGAGCTTCTTCATGTGGGAGGAGACAGGTAGAAACTCACGGTTTCTTCAAGTAAACCTGCCAGCAAGCAGGTTATGTTCACAGTCTGTTACCATGGTGACTAAATCAGAGTTTCAGTTACCTCTTTCTTGAAGAGGTAACTCAGTTTCCCTCATCTCAGGGTTAACTTACTCTGAGTTTTCACATAACCCGCTTCCTGGAATACCCCCCAGGTCATTGTCTGCACATGTTAAAAACTGCCCTGCATATACAGTACACCATGTTAGTTATTTATTAATGTACATACATGTGTCGTTTTGGGTTTTATTAACATTGTTTTTTCTTGCTTTTTGTCTCAGACGATGCAAACCTAACTGGTCTGGCTGTTTGTTTGAGAATCCCATCATTAGCCTATGAAAACATATTATTTATAGTTCATGTTTTATAGAAATGAAAAGAAATGGAAGCCAGTCATTTAAGCAGCAATTCTCTATTAAACAAACAGTTATTTGTTGCATTCAAGGAAATATTGCAATGTAATGATTGAGTCTAATTAGCTAAGTATCTAAACTGAGTTAGAGAGTGTTTATGGAGTGTTTTCAATTCATGCTCCTGTGTTGATATTTCTGTAAAGTGTGTGAGTGTCAAGTTAGAACTAAAGCAATGCACTGATGATGTTGATTATTGTAACTGTAAAAGGTCAGAGTAAGTGTTCAGAGGTCAGAGGTCAGAGTAAGTGTGTAAATCTAACTCATAACTAGATGCTAAAGAGAGTAAAAACCTGCATGATGTAGCTTTATGGCAGTATATATAAAATACTTTCAGATTAACCAAAAAGTACATTTTGGATTATATTCTTCTTATTATTTGGTAATTAATTACAGTGAAGGGATTATGTTTAGGTTATGGACCTTACCAAATACATTTATAAAGTCAACTTTGACTCTGGGAATTTCTTACTTTTAAAATAACTAATAAATGTTTGGACTAAATAATTAATTGAGGAAGTAACTGTGAGCTGCAGATTTGGTTTTGAGCTTGTGGTTGTTGTAATTTCTAGGTGTGGACATGTCTAACCAGCTAAAGACATGGAAACTAACAACAACAACCACCACAGTCAGTGTACTTTACTCCTCCTCCTTCCTGGTCTGTGTGTAGCTGACATGTCATGGGTGTGGCTTCCCTGTTTCTTTTTGATGTTGCCAAAGGGCGGATCTCTGCTCCACAGCCGAGAATGGAAACAATGTGGAGGAACAGAAAGGCCTTGTGTGGCTCTGCTCAGCTTTTACCTAAGTTCCACTTTACTTTTTCTTTTGTTCTCCAGAACAAAACTAAGTCAGTGACTATTGGAGCAAAGCACTGACTTCTGTCTTTATTTCAGTGTTTATATTCACATCTGTTGAGCTGAGTAAGTGAGTAGGTGAAACTGCAACAGTTAACCCATCACTCCATCAGCAGGAAGCTAATCAACTATTTTCATTAATGAATAACCAGTTTAGTCACTTTATAAAGCTGAATGCCCCAAAATGTTTTTTTGTGATTTTTGAATGTTCAGTCAAAACATTTGAACATGTAAATATTATGTCTGTATCTTTCTTGCAGAGACAGAGCTCACTGTTTAATTTAGAACAGGCCTTTTTATGGCATTTTCCTATTTATAGACTCAGAAACTGAAAAACTTGTCTTTTCCTCTCATCTTCATCAGTCTGCATAACAAGTAGATTAATTCAGTTTAAATCGTCTAGAGCTGCAAAGATTAATCAACAGAAACATAGTCAGCAACTATTCTGACAATTGATACTATTGTAATAAGTAAAGATTGAGGTTACA
>CM060461.1:3260448-3272948 GCA_030544235.1 Lepturacanthus savala
GAGGCTAGCCTTCATTCCTCTTCTTTTCAGGGCAACTCTTCACCTCTCAAGCTTCTCCCCATGTTCCCTGCTCTCCCTGTAGATCACAATATCATTTGCAAACATCATAGTTCATGGAGATTTCTGTCTAACCTCCTCTGTCAGCCTGTTCCTCACCATAACGAACAAGAGGGGGCTCAGAGCTGATCCTCCTGATCTCCTCTGTCACATCTACCGAACACCTCACCACTATCTTACAGTCCTCATACATGTCCTGCACTGCTTTAACATACCTCTCTACCACTCCAGACCTCCTTATACAATAACAGAGTTCCTCTCTGGGCACTCTGTCATAATCTTTCTCTGGGTCTACAAAGATGCAGTGGAGCTCCCTCTGACCTTCCATATACTGTACAACATCTGCAAAACAAATACTGCATCTATAGTACTTTTTTTTATTTTGGAAAGAAACGAGAAATGCTCACTTCTGTCCTTAGACTAGCTTCAACTACTCTTTCCAATAACTTCATTGTATTGCTCATCAGCTTTATTCCTCTGTAGCTGCTACGACTCTACAGATCTACCTTGTTCTCCTTCATTACTCAGGCATCTTCTCACTAACAACCCAGTCAGAAACAGTCACCTCTTCTATTCTTCGTTCTCTCTCATTTACTTCATTCATTAACTCTTCAACGTACTCTTTCCATTTTCCTATTACACTGCTGGAACCTGATGATACATTTCCATCCTTATCCTTAATAGGGACCTGCTACATCCCTCATTACTGTCCAACCTAGCATACAAGTCATCATACACCTCTTGTTTGGCTTTTGCTACCTTTTCGTTCACTTGCGCTGCATCACTCTGTACTCTTGACTACCCTCTCCAGTCCTCTCAGTGTCCCTCTCCTTCTTAGCTAACCCCTAACTCCTCGCCTTTATTCCACCACCAAGTCTCCTTATCTACTTTCCTTCCTGATGACAAACCATGTACATCTATTTCCCTGGTCACATTAGCTGTAGTCATTTAGAAACACCTCCTGACCACCCAGAGCCTGTTTCACCTCTTTTCAAGTTAGAACAGTGTATGTCTACCTTCCTCCTCTGCATCATGTCAACCAACTCTCTCATTTTTTTGCTTTCCTATAGTTTGTGAAATACTTAAAACAAGAAATTCAATATGTCCTTTGTAATTTAAATAATTAGTAAAATTAGAAACTCATATATATATATATATATATATATATATATATATATATATATATATATATATATATATATATATATATATATATATATATATATATATATTCTTTTTATTGTCAGACATCACATATACCTGACAGTTCACATATACCTGAAGTACTTGGCTAGTCACTTATTTTTAATTCATTATTATCTTTGAACTTCTTCATTTGTTTAGAGCAAAACTGAACAAATTGGAGTTTTAAATACAAAATTATACTCTAGTTTGAAGAGAAATGTAGATTTTTCAGTTCTAGTGTATTTAATACTTTTAAAGGTTGTGATTGTTCAGGAAATAAAGATGATGTATGAGGACGAAGGGGAGGCCTAAAGTGGATAGAGAGAAATTTCTTAACAAATTTCTTCACATAGTCAAACATGTCTTTGACTATGAATCTGACTTTTGAATTTGACCTTCTTATTGTTTATTCCCTCACCTAATCCTCACTGACAGCTGAACATATCAACATATAATTATTTTCTTTTTTATTTTTAGAATTTTGCACGTGAAGCAAATGTCTGTTGGGGTCAGTGTGATTATAGAATTAGAACTGATAGATTACTGTAATTGTGGCAAACATTAATATGTAAAATCTTACAGGAAAAAAAGGGAAAAGTTGAGAGAAATTAGACAAATGCTCTATCTGTGGCTTGTCTCGCCCCAGATCCAGTAAGCTTGTGGAGCACATACTGAATATTTGAAGATTACAGCTCCCTACAGACACCAAACTTGCATTGAGTAATTATATTCTATAGTTTGACAGAAAATTAATATGTTAATAAAACCAAATATGTTGCTGTTTTGCTGAACGATTGTTTAAGTGCAGAATCCAACATTCAGATTTTGGATTTCTGGTTAGAAAAAACAAGACATTTTGATCAGTATTTTTCTTTCTGTTTTGTTACATCAGTCAAACTATTGATTTCTGTTTGCATCCCTAGTTCTGTAAACCTGATTTTAACTGCTGCCTTTCTGTCTCTTATTTCAGGTGCATTATCCAGATGTTGAGCGAGTGGAGTGGCTGAATAAGGTAAACGCATAAATTGACTCATTACCTTTGTCTTTGTCTTGGTCTACATCAGCTGCTGTTAGAGTGAGACAGGTAAAGTCGATAAATAAGACCTGAGTCTGGAGCTGCTGCTTTTCAGCCATGTTGTGTTTGTCTGTCCTGGTTGTTACAGGTACAGAGGATCCGATTTAGAGGAGCAATAACGGCTACATTTTCCCTAAAACACAGAATTGCCATAATTTCTCAGTGAAGGAACTCATTTTTTTATGCCTCCTATTCATTGTCTATGCAGGACAGTGTTCAGTTTTGTGGTGGTGAGAGATTAGAGGATTGTGTCGGTCCAGCACATTTACATCAAATTTAGGTCTAGGCAGCTTTATATAAGTTTGGAGGACTTGCTGCCTCTGGGTTGTTTCGTATGAACATGGAAACCAGTTATCACTCTCAAATAGGTTCAGAAACTGCACATATCAGTTGCCAAAAACAAGCTGCCATGTTGGTCCGGTGTGAAAATACAAGCAGCCCGATGAGAGGAAGTGTTTGTTACTTTATCTTAACTTAAGGTGCTTCATTTAACCAGCTTCTGTTTTTTTTTTATTTTTACAGCTGTGTTACATTATACATTATTCTCATTGAATATTACTGATCCAGATTGTACAGTCTGATGTTTCGGCCAACAAGAAGAGAATCAGAGCTCACAGACACTGGGGAGATCTGTCTGCCCCCCCCACGTCAGATGTCCATGTTTTGCATGGATTAAATTACTCTAATTGGCTTTTTACTTGCAAAGCTTTGCACTTATGGTGCAGTAGCATAATGAGCCTAGATGTCATCATCCTCCCTAATTAGCTGCATGAAGGTCAGCACAGCAGAGTTTGTCTAGTGTTTTTCTAAACTTCTTCTGACGCCATACGTACTTAAAAGAAAACCTATCTGTGTTTTGTGTGTGTCATCTTTGCACAAATCCTGCATGAGTGCTTTGTGGTTAATACATAATTAAATGAATTGTGCTTTTTTGAGATTTCTCTTCGTATTGTTTTAACCTATTATACTAAGTGAGTTTCTGGAAACTGTTGGAATCTGCAAGAGATTTAAGGTCATGGATAAAAAATATATTTTATTGCAATAAAAAGCTTGATGTTTTAATTCTTTCTTTACTTCATGTCTGTCTTTCTCTCTCTTTCCTCCTCCCCCAGACGGTGAAGCAGATGTGGCCGTTTATCAGCCAGTTTGTGGACAAGCTGTTCAGAGAGACCATCGAGCCGGCGGTGAAGGGCGCCAACCCCCACCTCAGCTCCTTCTGCTTCACCAAGATCGACATGGGCGACAAGGTGACGAGTGCATAACTTATGGGTACATGGCAAAATACAACGGCTCAGAAACGAATACAAAAACAGAAGAAGAACTACGAAGTAACAAAATTCAAAATACATAGATCTGACCTTTTATAACATGCAGTAGAACACTGCAGTAGAATGTTTTGCAGCAGTGGTATGATGCTTTAATAGTGGTGCTCCACAGTAACGCTGCCTCTGTCAGTGTAGGTAGTGGTTAGATCTTCTATTTCCATCTACTTTGTTGCCTCTGAACTTCCGTGACTGACCACGTTCTGAGTTTTCTACCATGGCTACTATTTAGAACATTTGTTCTTGTGGGAGAATCAAAGCGGCAAAAAAGCAGCTGTATTATTTGCTTTTTCCGACTCAAACCTCATACTGTGTGAGATGTTTTTCTTTTAACTCTGTCTGGTCAGAATTGAGACCAATTTCCTCACTTTGAACTTGTTTGTTTCTGCAGCCACTGAGAGTGAACGGGGTCAAAGTTTACACAGAGAATGTAGACAAGAGGCAGGTCATCATGGACCTGCAGATCAGGTACTCAGCAACCTTCTCACATCACAAACTACCACCATCACATCACATGAAAAAACAACAAGCCTGCAAACATTTTGTGAAAATTCAAGAGCTTGTGCACATTAGGTTTTTCTGCTGCTGAAAATAGTCTCAATGAATGCACTATTTTGTCCCTTTTGAGTAAAGTTTGCCAGAAATTACAGCGTCTGGATGCTTTAGGACATTTATTGAGCCTTTAAAAAAAACATTTTCTTTTAATTTTAAAAGAAATTAAACTACATATTTATGAACACTTTAAAATTATTTTTAGAAATAAAAATATACAATTGAGAGAATGACACATTTTTGGATTTTACTAATATATTACGTTAAAGATAAGGCTGGTTTTAGTCTCTCTCTCTCTCTTTATTTATATATATATATATATATATATATATATATATATATATATATATGTATATATATATATATGTATATATATATATATATATATGTGTATATATATGTATATGTATATATATATGTATATGTATATATATATGTATATGTATATATATGTATATGTATATATATGTATATGTATATGTATATATATATGTATATGTATATATATATGTATATGTGTGTATATATATATGTGTATATATATATATATGTATATATATATATATATATATGTGTATATATATATATATATATGTGTATATGTATATATATATATATATATGTATATGTATATATATGTATATATATATATGTGTATGTGTATATATATATATATATGTATATATATGTATATATATATATATATATATATATATATATGTGTATATATATATATATATATATATATATATATATATATATATATATATATGTGTATATGTGTATATGTGTATATGTGTATATATATAGACTAAAAACCAGCCCTATCTTTAACGAATACATTTGCTGATATATAACATTAAAAAAAAGTGTTTCGGGTATTTTCTCTGCAGCCTTAATTCAAAATAATTAAGAGCTGCAGTAGTTTTTAGAGTTTGTTCCAGATCTGTTTCACATTACCACACACCACGGTATGTTCTCATAATTTAAATTCAACAAAAAACTATATTTTGAAATAGTGAAATCTAATAAATATGGCAGAGATGTCACAATATTTTCAACATATTGGAAAACATTGGCCCAACCATACCTATTTCTACCCTTACTGTCACATTATAATAATATTTTTGTTTCAGCTTTGTCGGCAATACAGAGATCGATGTGGACATCAAGAAATACTATTGCAGAGCTGGAATCAAGAGTATTCAGGTATGACAGCAGAGAGGGTGCACAATGCTTTAAATTCCTTTAAAGATTGACAGCTTAATTAATTAAATTGGCTAAATGTTTCAACAGGAGGAAATAAAATAAATAAAAACATCAGATCAGTTAATGTTCACAAACAGTTTGAATCAATTACTTATGTGACACAAACTTTTAACGGGTCAGAAAACAACTTTTACAACAAAGCGGATTAAAAACAGAGACACTCGGACAGATGTGGTTTATCACGGTGCTGTAGCCCTGAGCGGCATATTAACCCCTGACCTCTCCACATGCTGTTTTATATAATATGTTGACTCTGAACTGATAAAGGAGACATTATCCACTTCGTTGCTGGCAGAAGGATCAGCCCATATTTGCTGTTCAGAGATCAGAGCAGCAGTGAAAGTAAGTGGAGAGACGAGCTGGAGAGATTAATGTATGAGGCAGAGTTAATATTTACCTTTGTGTTGGGTTTATATTTTACAGCTGCAGTCAGGCTGAGTGTCAACGTTTTAGAGGGAATAAGTAGTTCAGACACTGAAGACGTCAACTTCCAGCTTATCATGAATGATGAGTCATGCTCTCTGGAGGTTTTCAGCTCTCACCGGCCATCAGGCGATATTGACTTTGCTCTTTTTCTGTCCTTCCTTTGCACTTCTTCTGAGCTTCATCAAACTGAAATATTATTCTGTGCCGCACTTGATTTACAGAGCATCCCCTCAGCAGTAGTGAGCTGCTCTACAGGAGGGTTAAGCCATAAACAAAAGGCTATCTTCAATCTTTCCACTACACCCATTTTGATGAGCAAAATGTTGGTATTTGATCACTCAGTAAATTACGACCAAATTTGGTGCTGCAGACGGGCAGGCTACATATCTGAGGTTTGAGTCACTGCAGCCAGCAGAGTTCCTAATAATGAGCTCTGAGGGGAAACATTTACTCACAAAAGAGCAGTCAACCTCGTCTGTAATTTCACTTTAACATAAAAAGAAGTCGTTGCCACATCTGTAAGAATCTGTGCTTTTACCTTTTTAGACTTTTTAGTTGATAATTGATTCTAATCTTGAATTAAAGTTACTGCTTTATGACTTTTTCTTATCATGACTTGTTTTCTGAAATACAAGAAAGATTGTCTGTGAACACACTGTGATTTGAGCCATATTGGAAGACGATCACGTCTGTCTATAAACTTAATAATATAGCAATTAGTGTCCAACCTGTATGCTGCATTATGAATCTCAAAAACTGGCAATGAATTTGGGTCAGATTTAAATTATAATTGAATAGAATATTGAAGTTTTAAACTTTTTTTTCCAATTTTAGACTATTTTATTCAAGCAAAGGTCATGTAGGCTGTGTTTAGACAACATTTATTATTTGAATTGTTCACAACAAAAGGCTGAGGAGTCATTGTGTCTATATGTAAACACAACACAGCTGATGTGTTTGTTTGTTCTGTGCAGCTTCATGGAGTGATGAGAGTGGTGATGGAGCCTTTGCTGGGGGACATGCCTCTGATCGGAGCCCTGTCTGTGTTTTTCCTCAAGAAACCGGTGAGTTCCCTCTGACCTCTGACCCATCATTGATACACAGTAGAGAAATGTTTATCTGGACTTTCTTTCCTTCAACTGCCTTCCCTTGTATTACAGTAAATGAACTTGTGGATAACTTCAACAATAAAGTTACAAAAGTTACTCCTTCACTGAGCTTTACACAAAACTACAGTATTTTCTAGGGAATTTATTGTCCTTATATAAATTGACAGACATCAGATATTGACAGATATTTGTGATACATGCCACATTTTAAATAGGATTACAAGATAAGTTGTTAGCAAGAGGTGGAAGTACTTAGACTCCCTGAGTAGTTGAAGGATTGTGGCTCTGTACAGTTCTATTTTCCACTTAGACCAATAAACACATTATTCGTCTCCTGTCCTCTTTTATCAGTGGATTCCTCCTCCCTGACTGCTGTCTTCCTTCCTGTCCCTCAACACAGTGTTTCCTCTAGATCCAGGCTTTGATACTGGCACCCAGAGGAAAAGATGTGGAATTGATGCTTCTCCTTTGAAATATGAGGATGGAAGGCATCAATTATAGCAGCAGCAAGGATTTGGGAAAAATTGAAAATGTATGATTCTGATTTAAGTTTGTGCAGCCATTTAAATCAAATAAGACAAAATGGCATGACAAAATGACCCAAAATGACTTGTTCTTTCTAGAGCTCAGAGAGAAGCTTGCAGCACCAGCAAAATATAAACATGATGATGTTTGGTTCCTCAGACCTTCATTATGTTATATTTACAGGAAGGAAAAAGAGAACAATTTAAATGCGTTTATAGATCCACGTGGACCAGTCACATCACTTGCCAACAAAAACGTCATCAATTAAAAACAAAAAGCTATTATATCACAGCCTGACATTTTTCAGGCTACAAGAATAAACAATTAAATTTAAAAAAATATATAGTCTATGGAAAAAAATTGGAAAAAGATGAAAAATGCCAGGAAAATAAATACAACATACAGTACAAACAACAAGCATCAACAATGGTTCTTACAACCACAATCACATTATGTTAAAGATATTATCGAAACTTCAAATAAAAGCCAGGACAGTGCACAGTTTGGGTCTTTTTTATTGCTTCCTTTTTGAGACCACATTAACATCAAGAAACAAAAAGAAAACAAATACAAACATCGGGAAAAAAAATCATGTTTGTTCTTGTGTTGCTCAGTATGAAAGTTCTTGTCCTATCGTTAAAAACTATTCTTTTCTTCCAGTTTTCTCAACATCGGATGATCATCCTATGATTCAGTTGTTCCATACACTTTTCAGTCCAAAAGTTCTGTGTGTGTGTGTGTGTGCGCGCGCGTGCGTGCGCGTGCGTGCGCGTGCGTGCGTGCGTGTCTTATACCACATCCTGGTGATTGCTTTCTTACAAACTGCTGGCAAAATTTCACTAAATATCTATTCTCTTTAAACACATTTCCTGACATATTGACAAAATACAGTAGGAGATGAGACCTTTAAGTATTTATTGATTATCAGGCGAGTTTCTGCAGGCCCTCATATGTCAGATCCTGGTGTTGGTTTGGCTGGCTGCTGGCAGTGTTTCCTGTAGTCCAGGCTCATGTTGAGGCAGGTTTCCTGGCTGCAGGTTGCTGGTTGTTCTCAGCCAGCTCCTCTCAGTGTTTCCCTCTGCTGGTTCATCTCCCGCAGGCCTGTGTCTGTCAACTGATGTTTGAATTTATTATTTATCTTGCGTTTTGTTTTAATTTCCTGCCTTTATCTTCAAACATTTTCTTTTCCTTTCATTTCAGCTTCTGGCGTTTTGAGTGTGTTATCAGACTGCAGCTGGTGCTTGTACAGGCTGTTCGACGTGTTTCTAATTCAATGCGTCTTTGGTTTCATGCACTTGATTGATTACCGTGGTGAATTGGTTCAGTGATGCCATTAGACTCACATACAGTACCAGTCATTGTCGTGTTTTATCCGGTTTGTTTTGATCATTATGGCTGCCAGCAATAACATGAGCTTTATACAAAGAAGAAAGGTCTCACTCTGAATGAAGAACGTGCTCTTTTTAGTACAAGGAGAAGTTTAAGGCTCTTTGTGGCCTGTCTTCATGCTATACATCTCACCTCTTAGTCATAAAGGTTTTAACTCTTCATGAGGCTCTGCTGAAAACTAGATGCATTCACAGTCAGATCTGAAGCTCTGGCACAAGCTGCCTGAGGAGATCAGGTCAGTGGAATCACTGACCTCTTTTAAATCTCTTCTTAAAACTTATATCAGAGCACAACCTTCTCTATTATTTAAGGGGAACCTCAGTTGATCTTCTACTTCGTCTGTACTTTTCCATCTTATATTGGATTTATTTGTTGTTGGTTGTTTTTTTTTTTGCATTTTTGAAAAAATCCCACTGTGGTTAGTGTGTCTTCCTGTGCAGAGATCAGTGTTGTGGTCGACCGTGATCTACATCTAGAGAGCTAACTAGGCCACAGGAAGACGACTGACCACTAAACACACACACACACACACACACACACACACACACACACACACACACACACACACACACACACACACACACACACACACACACACACGAGCCACTGATCACATGTAAACTCTACATTCACTTTTCTCTCATATCTAATATAAATTAAACACAGACTTGAATAAAAGGCTCACATGTGACATAAAAGATAATTCCACCTTTTTTACACAGAAACATCAGTTCACCGGTGGTTTCTTTGACTGTGTGTGAGTACTGGTTCCTGAGTGACATCACTTTTACATAAAAGCCTGGAGTCAACAATAAAACACTGCTGAATTTCATTATGGTAATGTTGGGTCTGGAGTTTTTGAAACTTGTCTTATACAGTGGACTAAACATTAGGATACTTTGGTTGCCTTCTTTTTTTTTATTTATCTCTCGTGAGTCATCCAACTGTAAGGAGTGTTCTTAACAACAGTTGGTTTACGACCCATTCATCAAGTTTTCTGAATCCCATGTGTTTCCTGTAGATCTGTTTGACATGTGAACACTCACTGTGTCACATTGTCTTTATCCTTATGTAATAAGGTCATTGGCTCCTCAGACAACATGACTGCCTGATCCATCATGCTGCATACAGTAAGTAGGTTAGAAAATCAGGTTATAAGGAATGTGAAAAACCTGGTTAACACGTTTGTGGAATGTGAGAGTGTAGCAGGAACAGGCTTTCTTCCTGCAGCATTGGGTTTCAATCTCTGCAAACTCAGATTTGCACATAATTCCATGTAACATGGATTATTGTTGTGTTAACTACTCAGTGTGTTCTTTCTGTTATAGGATGTGAAAGGTCATTGTTAACAATTCACCCTGGAGAATAGAAACAGTGAACGCATTGTAGTGGTGGATTCTGTGTTTTAAAGGCAGCACCACAATTCACTTAGAATTGTTTTCCCCAGAGTTTTTTAAATGTAGTTCTCTCATAATCAGAATCTCAAACTTTTTGGAAAGCCTGTTGGATCTGTTTGTTTTTTCTTTTTAGCTCTTTAGACACATTGCAGCAATGAGAATGCTGTTTACTGTATATAATAATAATACTAATATGATTAATGTAGTTTAAAATCACACATTGAGCAAAAACACAAAACAAAACAACTCAACAGGTGATTTCGGTGTTTTTCCTTCAGAGCTTTTTTTTCCCCATGATGCCATTTCAGTTACTGGAAAATGAGCCATTTCAAATCCAAAACAACAACACTTGTTTTCCATTAGCTGAGGATTTCTTTTCCATAATGTTTTGATACGTTCTGAGGGAGGTGATAATGGCTTTCACGTCTTGTGTCTTACTTTGACTTATTCCTGTATCTAACGGGTCCAGACAGCCCTGAAGCAGCTCATCCATCATGTGCTTCCTGTCCGTATGAATCCTAACCCAATCTGCTCTGTTGTATTGATTATCTGGTTGATTGAATTAGAGTTGGGCTCCTCTGCTGAGTCATGAAGCCGTCATGTCAGGGAGGAGCCAATGAGGAAACCTGACGCAGCATCTTAGTCACACAGAGATTCTTGTAGAATTTGCTATTTTGAATATATATATATATATATATATATATATATATATATATATATATATTCAAAATTGCAAATTCTACAAGAATCTATCTTGAGAAGTAGAACCCCTGAAGTACCTACTACACCACTATACATCAGTCAATGGCAATCACAATAGCATTTACATTTGTCAGTCATTTTCTATACCTACCTCATTAGGGTCACAGGGGTCTGCTGGAGCCTATCCCAGCACATTACGGCGAGAGGCAGGGATACACCCCAGATGGCCAATCGTGGGGCACACACACCATTCATTCACACACTCACACCTATTCTATTGGTTTAACTCACCAAAACGTTGAGTGAACTCCGCTGCAAGTTTGTCCAGGTACACACAGTCCTGCTTGGGGTGAAACTTGAATTTGTCTTTGATGGACTGTGACATTTTCTCCAGGTTGGCAAAGTGCGTCAGCACCCCCTTCTGTACCTGTACCATGCGGTCCAGACGTGGAGTTTGGCCTTGAATGCCTTCACTGAGCTTATCATGTGGAGCAGCTGTTTGTCTTTCCCTGTAGTTCATTGTTGAGTGAGTTCAGTTTTGTGGTTAGTAGCCATGCGTCATCGGAGAGTTCCTTGCGAAGATCATTATTTGTCGAGAGAAACATCTTGATCTCTGGCAGCAAATCATCAAATCGCTGCAGCACTTTGCCGTGACTCAGCTATTGTACTTCAGCATGGAGAATCAGGTCTCCATACACACTCAAGCTCATCCAGTAACGCCTTGAATAAGTGATGTTGAAGCAAGTTCACCACTTTTACCACAAGTGTCATAACATGTGAAAAGTCCACAACTTTCCCAGTAAAGGCCTGTTGATGAAGTCAGGGAAATCTGGATCTTTATGGCACAGTGCTATAAAACCAGCTCACACACCACACATCACCGGGGCACCGTCAGTAGTGATTGTCTTCTTCACTACTTTTTGGAAATTCGGTTGCTGCGGAAACTTCTGGTTTAATATTTAAAAAAAACCATGTAGGTGGTAATCTCCTTAGGATTTAAAAATGTGTATTTAATCTTTTTTTGTACCATTTTTACTTAAATCTAAACTACTCTGTCTTTCAGTCGCTGGACATCAATTGGACAGGACTCACAAATATGCTGGACATTCCTGGTGTCAAGTAAGTACTGATTATTACTGATTATTGTGATAAATCCTTTTTTAAAACAGCATTGATCCTGGGTCCTCACTACTCCTGACTTCTAGAGATCAACATCTGCTTTAGATAGAACAGAACAGGCAACAGGAACATCAGATCAAACATCCACTGCTTCACTATAATCATTACATTGCGTCTCGACTCATGGGTCAGCTCCTAAACTCTTTAGAATGAAAATTATTGGAGACTCTGCTTCCTCTTGGCTTTACTGAGCTGTATCATGAGTTTAAGCTCATTGTCTCAGTGTTGTCACCTCTTACAGCGTCAGAGAAAAAGCTCTAAAAAGATGTGAAAATAGTAAAGAATTTAGCACATACGGTATTCTCCCTCAGAA